>VWZE01019352.1:704041-732603 GCA_013396675.1 Eubucco bourcierii
GCGGGAGCCCCCGGGCACGCAGGATGAAAGTCACCGTGTGCTTCGGGAGGACGCGGGTGGTCGTGCCCTGCGGGGACGGGAACATGAAAGTTTTCAGCCTGATCCAGCAAGCAGTGACCCGGTACAAGAAAGCGATTGCCAAGGTAAGGGGTGCGGGGAGCGGCGCCCGCGATCAATATGGCGCTTCCCGGAGCGGGTTGGAAAGCGAGGGGGAAAGTCCGGGCTGCCCCGCCGGGGCAGTGGGATCGGGGCCAGGGGCGAGCNGGCCCTTTGTTCGCCAGTGCCTGGCGGCGAAGTGGCGGCCCCCAGGGGTGTCGGTGTCGGGGCCGCCCGAGCTCGGCCGCGTAAGCAACGCAGGACCGGCCGTGCCGGGTCTGCCCCAGGGCGGCCGCTGGGGCCGAGGCGCCGCGGGCCGGGCGGGAGTCGCCGCGGAGGGCTGGAAATCCAGCTCCAGGCTTCCTGGCCCTCCAGGCCTGGCAAGGAGGGCGGAGGGAGGGGAGCCCGCCTCAGGGGCGTCCGGTAGCCCCCCGCGGGCCGCCCGCCTTGCGCCGGACCAGGGTCTGGAGGGGCCGCAGCAGCGCGACCGTCCGCGTAGCTGCCGCTCTGCTTCAGTCCCGAGGGGCTGTGGGGAAGCAGGCTCCGCCTGTGCGTGAGGCATCCGCAGTGCCCCGGGGTGCGGGGAGCGCCGGCCCGGCCCGTGGTGGGGCTGGTCCCGGGTGCCGCCTGCGCCGGCCTCCCTCTGCCCCATGTTGAAATCCATGTCAGTGGGTGTGCAAGCAGTTGCACACTTGGTTGGTCCTCCGTAGAAGACTTGTTGGGCTTTTTTTTTTTTTGCCTTCCCCCCCCCCTTCTTTTCCCCTTGTTTTTCCCCCTTTGTACTTTGTTGCTGCAAACTTCTTTTTAATCAGTCTGTTTGTTGGGACAATGCGACCGTTGTTGGCTGACAAATTGAGCAGTGCTCTTCCCGGTGGCTCTGCCATCCAGGCGGTTGTGTGCTTTTCCTCTTCAACCCTTCTGACACTCACACTTCTGAACTGAAAGTTTTGCTGACGCTTAGGCTCTCTGAAACCTGAAGGAATACTCTGGACAGTGTACGGGTTGGTTCGAGGTGATTCCTGAGAGAATAGAGATCAGTTTCCTTGAATCCCGGTTTCTGAGAGAAGTGTAACTGAGGTTTCCATCACCTCCCACTTTATTCCTGAAGAACGTGGCTTTCGAGAGGACAAGGACATTCTCTCCATGTTTTTGTTACTCCTGCTGTAACACAGTTGTGCTTCTGGCTGGAAAGAGACTGAAATGATTCACTAGGATATGACCGTGGCTGCATACCAGCTGTTGTTTATATAGGGCAGTCTGCACACAGGAGACAGTGGCCAAAAGTACCTTTCTGGTTAAGGCGAAGCAGCGAGTGACAAAGCGCATCCCTTGGGGGAGCACCAACATGCCGATGAAAAGTCTTTGCTTTGATTTGTCGATCAGTCTTACAGCGTTAATAAAATTAATTATTTTTTGACGTGTTACGTTCTACCCTCGTGGCTCGTGTGACTCCTGTGGCACTGGGCTGCCTGCTGGCTTCCAACTGTTAAATTGCGTTAAGGGGTGGTAATTACATTCTGCAGTGTAATGTTAACCCTGGAAGTGATTGCAGTAGTGAGCATAGCGGAAACACAGGCTGGTCACCAGGAAAGGGTGACGTTTGCTCAGGAAAGTGGCAGCCCACCTGTGGAACGATGGAAGAATCAGAATGTAGCTCTTCCTCAGATACACCAGTGTAGCTGCTGAAACTTTAGCAGAGCTGTAGCCAGATTTTGACTGACCCCTAATCCCCAAAGCTGACCATGCCCTGTTTAAAATAATGTGATGTTTTTATGTTAGTGTTTACGTGGTGGTTATGCTGTGTGCCACTGGTGTGGACGAGGTACCTGTAATTGCTGAGATTATTTCTCTCATATGGAAATACTGTGGTTGAAAACACAGTAGTAGAGTCCATGAGCTTTCTCCAAGTGTTTTTATATAGTCCCAGACCTTACTTGTAACTTAAGTTCACTGAAGATTTTTCTGTGGTGGTGTTTGGGTAGTTCGGAGGTGGATCCTCAGCATCTCGTAAGTAAGTGTCTAGTTCTGTTTGCTGTGCTCACTGCAGAGTAACGTAGTAATTTTAGGGTTTTGATGGTAGGATTTCATAGATGACTGTCTTTTTATAGTAGTTAGGTGGTTTCTTTCTATGCTAGTGTAGCAGCACATGAGCAAATCACTTCAAAAGGTGACCAGAGGGAACAGAGTAATTGTGAAACTGAGAGGATGGAAGTATGTGGGTGCATGTGAAGGTGTCATCTGACAGCTGGTATCAAACACAGACTGAGATCTACTTCACCACCACTGTGCTGTTGTGGAAAAAAAAGTGGAAGATTATTCAAAATACTCAAATTGAGTTTATGGTTTTCATACAGGAAAACCAGCATTTTCTCATCCTGCAAATATGTGTCGGCTCTGTGCAGCAGCTCTTCAGGAGAGCTACTTGAAGCCTCTAAGGACTGAGTTGTCAGCCCTTCCCAGATTACCTCCCGCTTTGTCATGGTTTCCAGTTGTGATTAGCAAGAAGAGATCTGCGCACGAGCACTTCTGACATACCTGTGCAGTCATGGTGAGGCAGCCTAGCGTTGTGCTTGTGGAGTGGCAGGAGTGAGTAACTTCAAATTTGACCTCGATTTTCGGGCTTGGTATTATTTAGTTTGAAGAGACATGTTGAGAATGGCAAAAATACCTCTGGGAATAAATCCGTGTAGTAGGAAGCTTCTCCTCTCTGTAAAATGTGAAGTCTTACAAAGCACATAACACACACAGGTACTGCAGTTTGTGCTTTCGATTAGGATTCACAAATATGAAGACACTGATTCTGGCTTAACACTGCTACCAATAGCAACTCTTCAGGTACAAGCTACCTTATTAATATGCCAGGCTGTTCCTCTGTTTGTATTCCAAAAGAAGCTTTCTGTGTGAAGTGATGATGCTGGAAAAGTCTACCTCATCCAGGGCAAAAATTGATCATGCTTATCGAAGCCTTGTTTGCATGGTGGCAACCTAATGGATGCTTTCTGTATGGCTGGACTGATGCAGCCTCTGGCACAATTTCTGAGTGCGTGTTTAAATGAGTATAGTTTGGGGAGGGGGTGACTGGCATGAGAAATGGTAGATGAGTTTTCTGAACCCTACTGGTCAGGGCTGTGCAGGTTTTGTGTTGATACAGTTCTGCTTATGGCTTCCTAGCAAGTAATTGAATGGTTAAAAAGTGCTGGGGAGAAGGTAAGAGGGGGGGCAAAGTCAGCTGCACCTGGCTTAATGACAGGAGATGATGGGGTGATCCAAAAGAGAGCAGACAGGTGAGAGGTGTGTTTATCAAATGGTTCACTATAACCTGATGTTAAAATGTAGGAAAAAAAAATATTTGTACAGCTTGTGGCCTTGGTTTGATCAAGTTGTAGCCAGTGATCATTCTGGCTTTTATTAGTGGCTTTCAACTCTCTTGATCATCTTTGTGTACTTTGCTTTGGTGTTTCTTTGGGATAATGTAAGTGTTTTCACTTACTGTTGTCCTTGCATGGGTAATGGGTGGGTATGTTATTATCTTAAGAATTAGTATTTGGATGTTGTCTTTGTGTGGTGTAAATAAGAATATGAAATAGAAAACCATAGGTTTGAGTTGTTCACTCTCACATTCAATCCCTACAGTGTCTCTGGGACAGCTCTGTCTGATGTCCTGTTTACCACGGACTTGTCACAATGTTCCTAGACCTTGTCTGTGGAGGACTCCTGAGACACCTTTCCCTTCCATCTTACCAAATGCTGTGGGAGCTGAAGTTTTTTGGGGTTTGAGATGTGGTACATTAATGTCTGTGAGAAAAAAATTGTAATCTGCTCTTTGGTAGTGTTTGAAGGCTGATAAAGAGAGAACTCCAGGCAAGTTTGCTGTCTAAGCAGAGGGAAGAGGTGTCAAATGCCCATATATTCAGTTTGTACATGGGATCTTAGGCCACTCAGAGCTTAAATCTTCTTGTCTTTGGTGGGCCTGTTATTTATAGGCAGGGAAGTGTGAGAGGGAAGGCTGGTGGTCTCAGTAAATGCGTGAAGCCTTTTTTCTCTTGTAATTAAAAAAAATACAATTTTTTTTTTCTTTCCCTCCTCTGACTGGGCCTTTTCAGGTTATTTGCTTAAAAGTCAGCTCTCAAACAGCAAATTATCTTCCAGGTACATAACAACAACAACAACAACTTGATTGCTGTTTATGTTCTGCAGAGGTGTTTCACAGTTGCTGGTGAATGTGTGTCACTGTCATATTGTTGACAGGTCCTAATGCCCAAGGGTAGGTTGATATGGAAGTCTACCAATGTTGCTTGGGTTTTGTATTGGTTTTGGCCACTTGAGACTGGCCACTAGGTTTTGGGTGCAGCCTTAACTGAGTCCTCCACAGTGCCTGTAAGGAGACCCTTTTAGAACTGTAAGGAAAGCACTCAAGGGCAATAGTGGCTAAACTGAGCATAAAAAAGATTTTTAGTTCTTTTTAGAATTAGATTTCATTTTGTTACCTGGTTTAGGTAGAAAGAAGTCTTACAGGCTGTTCTCAGAGTGTGCAAGAACTTCTCTGCATCCCAGAAAGGAACCAGAAACTCCCCAAATCCCTTCCTATCTCTGTTGTTCAGTTGACCGTTGGTTTACTTGTAGCTCATAGCACCGTGATGAAGTCTCTGGGGCACCACATTCAGTATTGGCTGGGTGATGTGATACTTCAGTGATGTGCCTGAGGTTAACCAGGAGGGTCCAGGTTCTCTGGGGCTGCTGACAATTTTCTCATGGTGGCTCCTGACCTCTTGGGTGATTTGGGCTTCCAGCAGCAGTGGTGAAACTCAGTTGGCAGGTACCATTACTCTGCTGTGGCTTGGTGAAAGCTGTGAACAGCAGTAGAGAGCTACTGATTTTGGAGAGTACTGAAGTTGATCAGGATCCCTTCATCTTTAGAAGGCAGTTTTGTGATCCAGCAATTCAGGAGTTGGTGCTGGAAATACAGCAGTTATGGAAAACTTCTTTTTAATGTCATCCGTCCAACTCCTTGTGTATTTTCAGCCAAATGAATTTTCCTGTCAACACAGGAGACTTGTACACTGTACAAGAAGTTGCAGGATAAAGTTAGGACTGAGCCTTTGGATCAAGTGTGGCAGGGGCTGTGCCTGTGTCTTTCATGAGGAGTTTGCTGTGCAGTAGTGCTGTGCTCAAGTGACCTGTGGGTTGGGAGGTGGGCACCTGCCTGAGTGCTGCTGTATCCTGGGCAGGGCTTTGCTGGAGCCGTTCTCTGTCAAGTCTTGCTTGTGTTCAAACATCCATGGTACCAGAGCTGAGGTTTGTCTTCAACAGGCCCGAGAACATGCTGGGGCTATACCCCCCATTGTTTAAGCAAGGGTAGTAAAGAGGAAGACTGAGTTCTGTAGTGCTTAAGAAAGACACAAGAAGTGGACAGGATGTAAGCCCTTCAGCTCTGAAGGTGTTTTCTGTAAAGGGTGTGTGTGGTAATACCATGGTTGGCTGCTGTGAGCAGCACCTGTCTGCATGGGATACGTTATGGCTTTCAGTTGGCCATTAGGTGGTTTCTCAGCATTTCAGTGTTACTTAACAGTGATCAAAGTGAAGAGTGTGTTTGCGGAAGAGTGGCTTGAGAGTGATTTCCCTTGGAGCAAAGGCAGCCTTCAGCTGCTGTGGGCAATTGCTGTAGCTCTGCGGGGATGACTGCGCAGCAGCCTGTGAAAGCACTCAGCAGGTTCAGAGAACAGTTCCTGGAGGCAATTTAGGTTTAGGGAGTTGCCAACCATTCTTTTGCTGGGCCATAGCCTTCCACCGGTGGAAAACCATCTGATTCTCATAGCCTTTTACACTTTAACTTCGGTTATAATGATCACAGATGTTTTACTTCTCTTACAGCAATGCCCCTGGAAGTAACACTTTCTCGTTTGTACCAGACTCTGACATCTCTTGGTTGTGGCACATTTAATTTGGTAAAATAAGATGGGGTAAATGGGGGGAGAAACACTGGTGATGTTAGTTGTCCAGGCTATGGTTCATGTAGCTTTAAAACAATTTCCTGGTTCTTCAAAGGAAAACAAACCTTTTCATCCAGACATAAATTGAATGGATAAAACATGCAACAATGCTGAACCAGTTCTTTTGTATATTGAAAATACAGTGGAATTCTTCAGACATCAATCCAGACTATAGCACAGATGTTCTCACTCAGAAGTATTTTGTGAGCACTAAGAAAATAAAAAGTAGAGCAAAAAGTATTAAAAAATTCTACAGGATACTTTATGCCATCTGTGCTTTGTTTTCCCTCCCTCTCATTTTTGATATACATTATATATTTTCTTTGTTTCTTTGAGGTCATTTTACTGTAATGCTCAGCAAGTCTGATACTGGAAGATAGAAAAAAACACCAAAAAAACCAACTGTTTTTGAACTGAGTTACATAATATGGTGGTCCTGCTTTACAAAAAGAGAAAAAGAGAATAAAACAGCACAGACATCCAAATACTTGTCAAAATTACTAACATGAGTAAAAGAGAAATTATTCAAATTCTAAATTAGGGGAAAAAGAATTAAATTAACATTGAATGTTAGGGCCTTTTTGGTTTGAAGTTAGTAACATGAATTTTGGTTGAAATACTTCAATAATGTCAGACTTTTTTTTTTTTTTTTTCCCTTACTGGTAGCCTTAGTTATTTCCTCGAATTGGTTCCAGGTATTTATTAAAGCAGAAATAATTTTAATAATGATTTTGTTGCAGTATGTGGTGTTCTTTTTCAATCAGGTAGCAAGCACATCACAGTAAATTATTTCCTGCTTCAGTTTGTTGTTAAAAGTTGAGACATTAATAATCTGTTTAGTCCCAAACAAAAAGAGATTTTGCTTGGTGTAGATCCTGCACACTGTGTCTCAGGGCTGGAGTCACCAGTGGAGGGGAAGAGTACTAAAAGCCTGTTTCTGTGTGAAGGAGTGGCGCTCGCTGCCCAGGAGCAGAGATGAGCATCCCATGGAACTGGGCCCTGGCATGCTGCTGTGTTCCTGCCAGGCATTGTGTGCTGGGGCTGGAGCAGTCAGCTAATGCTTCCTGGATCGATGTCTCCAGCTCATCAGGACTTGTATGGTAACAGAAACATGGCTGGCAAAAGGGAAATGAGTGTGGGGAGAAGGGTGCTCCTCTGTAGGGCAGGGAAGAAAAGGATGGGATGTCCTTGGAGCACGGTGAAAGCAAATGCTTCTGGGGTAATGTTTGATGTGCCTTTTCTGTGCCTGGTGCCTGTTTTTTCACGTGAGAGGGAAATGAGTTGCATGGAAGCAAGGCAGTAGTGGAGTAGATTAAGTACTGAGACATATAAAAAGCTGAAGATAGAAAGGAACTGCTTAACTCAGAGCTCTGGAAGTAGGTGATCAGTTTAGGAGGAGAATGAAAAATGGACCTCAGTGGTACAACAGATGTCACCCAACAGGCTTTTCTTTTTAAAAGAAACCTGTGGAATTTATCATAGGCAGCTCCCCTTTTTGGGCAGTGTGCTTGGTGAAAGGAGTGAATCTCTGATTTGGTGGGGAAAGTAGAGACTGGTTTTGAAAAGAAGTGTAACGTTTTTGGACATACTTTCCACATTCTTTCAGCCTGCTGCAGCTGCAGCAAGATGTTGACTCTTGCAGGAGGAAGAAGCTGGCACATGGTTAGCAGTTTTCTCTTTAAGTGGCCACATTTGTAGGGTTTTTGTTGCAGGTGTGCATGTCTTTACATACTCAGAATGGCAATTTGAAGTATTTCTGGTCTTCCTTTCCTATTACTAATAGGGTGTCCCAGGTTGGGAACGATAAGGTTAAAAGGAGTCCTCTGGGGACTGGAAGATTGTTATTCAGTCCCATCATTCTGCTATCTCTTCATAAGCTCATGGCAAGGCAGCTTGTTCTGTGTTCCTCCCCCTCCAGCCTTGTGCCGGGCAGGAGCTGCGCTATCGGGACAAACATGTAAGGATAGGCCTGGTTTGGGGCCTCCAGAGGCTGTGCTTAGGCCTCTTGGATGGCAGAGGCATGGTGGGGGGGAGGATTGGAGCACTGAGGATTTTGTAGATTTAGTTTTGGTTGGGGGAAAATTCAGGGGGTTCGCTTATGGATTCTGCTTTGTAATTTCTATCTGTAACTCTCTCCAAATACAATTCTGTTTTTCTCCAGTTTGAGAGCTTCACTCTGTTGGCTCTTTAAACCCACGACATAGGGAAAACCAACGTTAGGTGGGTATGAAGTGTTTTAGATGGAGGTAGGGCCTTTAGGAGAGCCAACGTGTTTGTGTGTGCACCCACTTAGGTGTTTTCGTTTGTTCAAAGAAATGTAGCCACACTTACTACATGAAGAAGTACTTTCACCTTACTCCATCTTTTTTGCATGTGCTTACAAAGTTGTTGAGCTACTCTGTCTTCCCCTTAGGCAAAGGCCACATATTGTTTTTTTTTTTCTCCTCTATTAAATGTTGGAAGCAATATCCTACTTCTGAGAAACTTGCAGAAATGCACCTCTTTGTGCATATAATGAGAAGAACAACTTTGTTCCAAGTTCTTGGAGTCCTTCAGAACAGGAAGGAACAGGAGCAGAATTCAATGGAATATGGGGAAAAACTACTTCTTGGGGGTGCTGGAGTACATCTGAGACCAAGTAGCTTGAAACTTTTGTTGTTATATTAAACAACAGTTAAAAAAAAGTGGAAGTTTCAGAACCTTCAGCTTCTTTAATAAACCGCTAAGTGGAATAACAAGGCTTGATTTAATTTGGTCTCTCCAAGAACCTGTTGCACCAAACGTTATTTGCATTTTTCAAAGTGTGCATTTGTTTGTGCTGTCAGATTTTTTCCCCTCTGCCTTCCCATGAAGACTGCTTGCCTGCAGCTGTGAGCGTTGGGAAGCCAGCCAGGTACCAAGTACCAAAACAAGAATGTAAGCAGCCAGGCTGCAGTGGCCAGCCTCTGGTGGCCGGCTGGTCCTGGTGAATGAGTTTCTGACCTCGGGGTGGCATGCAGCCTGTGAAGTTGAAGAGGGAAAGGATTTTATTCCCTTTGGATTTTTCTCCTGTCTTTTGGCAGTCTCAAGCTGCTGGATGACTGAAGTGGCAGGCTCTGCTCAAAGTTAAAGAATTGCTGTCATAGTGACTTAGTTGGAGAGTGGTCATCTCCATACATCTCACTTGTTCTACTAGATGTTTCTGCCTTTTACTAGAGAGGTGAGTGCTGAGTAAGAGGAGCAATGCTGCTGCTTGCTGAGGTAGAGGAGGGGAGCCTGAACCAACCATGGACCTGGTGCTCCTGGGCTGAACTTTCTACTTCTGCAGGGCTCCTGTAAGGTGAGACGTGTCTGCTGAGGCAGCAGTTTGGGTTTGGATCAGGGTGAGGATGTGTCCTGAGTTGATTCTTTAATGCTGACGAAGATGCTGCTTCTGTTGCTGCACTGTTAAGTCCTAGATGGGGGAAAAGTCCCAACACAGGAGATGCCTCTTCCATCCTAGTTCAGTCAGAGTCCTGTCTTCTGGGTTCATGATGCAAGTTTCCAAATCCTAGATTGGACATTTGTTTTTTTCTGGTTAGAATACTAATTTGAGGAGATAGATTAGATGTGTTCTCCTCTCGATGAGTTTTCTTAACAGTTCTTACTTCTTTTCATCGAATGAAGAATAGCACAATTAAAGCTGGCTGGTAAAAATTCTGGAGAATTTGAAGTCCAGACTAAGAAAATGCAAGAAAAAAAGAATGGAGTGGATGATATAAGTAGAGCTTTTAAATTGGAAATTGTCAGTTAGTGTAGATTCTGTGTTGTAAAACAACCAGTGAATGTGGTTTTAAATGTCTGTAACTATGCATGCAAAATATTTATGTGTTCTAATTGCTGCCATTTATTTAGAGGGAAAAAGCTTCTGTATTTTCTGTACAGCTAATGAGATATGGGAAGAGCTATATGTGGAAATGGGTAGGGGAGGCTAGAAATGCTGTGCTTAGATTTAAGGAAACAATTGCAATGTCTTTTGGTTCCTTTCAGAAGCCTTGGCTGAGTCCTGTGGTGAAGATACAGGAAATACCTGGTTAGCTTTGCTTCAGTGATGCTGTGATTTGGGAAGGGAAATGTGTCTGTCAATGCCCTGCTGTTTCAGATAGGAAATAGACACAGAGAAGGAATGGGCTCCTTTTAATCACTGCTGTCCCAATGTAGCCCTACCTTAACTGGGGAGCAGAGCAGGTGTATTCCAAATGCTGGAGCAGCATCAGGTGTTCCCCATGCTCATTCTCTGCCAGGAGCTCATGAACTGTTTCACAACAGCACGATGTTAATTGCAACGAGAGAGTACTTGCAGAGAAAAACCACAGAAGGACTTTATGCATCTTAGCATTACCTCAGGAAGGAGAAAAGTACTTGGCTGTACTGGCTGTCTGTGGTGCAGCAAAACTGTGATGCACCAAGTGGTTGTAACAGCATGCAGCACCCGGACTAGGAACAAGAAGATGGCTCTCCAGAGCCCTTTCCCATTAACAGAGTAACGTCCTCCTGTGCTTGGTCACCTTCTCCCTTCAAAAGCCAAATCCACAAACAAAGGTAGCATGACGTTGGCAGGCATGTAATTATCTGCATGGAATGTACAGAGAAGGGAGACACAGGAGGCTGCTGACTGGTCCAGGACCACACAAGCAGTTGGGCACCAAGGTGGAAATAAGTGCCGACCTGCTAGCTCTTTAACCACAAGACTATCTTTCCCCTCTAGTTAAGGATGTGGTAAAATATTGTTGCATTTAATCCTTCTTTTCTGTAGCTCAGCCTCTGTTATAGCTCTGGCTGTTGTAGAGAAAGTCTCTTTGTCTAAGAAATGGAGTCTGTCATATTAATCTGATTACTAATTTTTGTTTCTTCTGTAGCTTACTTGTTTTTTCCAATTCACTCCTACTGTGGTGGAGACACTTCTATAGCAATCTGTTCTCAGCGGTGGGGATCTTGATTGCAGTGTTGCATGCCTTTTTAAAGGTTTGTGACTTGGAGTGAAAGCAGAGGAAATGCTTGTTTGGCTTTGGTATAGCCATCTGAAGTGATTTAGGAATGGTTGTCTTTAGTGACACACTGAAGGCAGAAGATGTCAGTGATATGTTTGGTTGAAATGAAAACTGTAGAGAAGGAAGAATATTGATCCAAAGTAGTGGAATTTAAATTCTTTTGTTTTCTTTAGCATTAAAATGCTGTAATTTTCTTGTAATACAGGAGTGTTCTAAGTAAGATGGTCATGAACAAAACATAGGGGGTAGGCAAAAAGTGCTCTCAAGTGTCCAGCTGATGCCGGTAGAAAAGAACTGTCATCAAGTGCATGCAGTTGTTTTAGGTTGATGAGGTTAATTGCCTTGGTCCCAGTGCTGCTTGACTGTTGTGCACTGATGCTGCTTTAGAAGGAATTCTATCTACCAATACTTTTTAACCCCTCCTGCATGCAGTGCTGAAGGAGGGTTTTCCCCTTGTGGAGAGTTCAGTTGGTGATTGCAATGTCATATTCTGGGTCACTTTATCAGGGATAAGGAAACATACAGAGCTGCAGTAAAGCCAGAGAGCCAAGAGCAGAGTGCTACTATAGAACCTATTAAATAATACTAAGCCCTGAAAATTGGGGTTTTGCAATTTATAATTGCACCCTAAACCAGCTTTTAAAAAATGACTGTATTAAGTTTGGTAAGTGGTGATTTACTCCTTTGTGTTTTTAAAAGACCTACTCCACCACAACTGCTGTTTATTATTACTGCTTTAGTTGAAGCATCCAGGTTCTGTTAGCAGCTGTCACAGTTGTTGTGTTATCTCCAGCACTTTGGAGAAATGCAGTTGTTGGACTGTGCAAATGGAGTAGTTTACTAACTAATTCTAGATGACATTGCAACCATTGTTCATCTTTTTTGTTTCCAGACTTTGGATTTTCAAGTGACTGTAAGCTTTCACCAAACAGGCTGTTATTGGGCATGAGGACTTCATGTGAGGCACTTTTTTGAAACAGGAAAGCCTGAGGTATTTCAAGGAGACCTAGAATCTAGTATCTCTGATTTATGTGCAGTCTTTGGTGACTCTTCCTTGTTGGGCATAGCCTTCTTGCCCTAGACCTCTCTCTTCATTAGAAAACCTTATAGAAAATAAAAACTGTTTGTATTGAGAGATATCCATCCTGAAGTGAACAGTGCCAATGCTTTGCTTCCTTTGGAGACTGCAATTTCTGACCTATTCAGTGGCATCAATAGTCTTGCTTGAAAATCAGTTCTGTTCTTCTAGTTTTTAACCTCTGCTATGCTTGTCTGGCTCTGTTTCTGATTCTTGCAATTGGTTGTTGCATGACGATGTCATCTCACCTTGTGTCTGTATGCACTTCAGAGGCTGTGATTTAGAACAGTTCCTGGTCCTCATGCCTGCTGAATTCCATAATGATGCTGTGGGAAGTGGTGCTTCAGTCGTGATCATTGCTTCATTTGTTGTGTCCCGCAGTAGAGAAGGAGAGGAGGTGATGTGCAAGTGCTTAGGAAGCATGTATAAACTTCTCTTCCTTACTCTGCCATATATATATGTGTATATATATATTTTTTTCCCTTTTTTTACTTGAGCTTTTTTTGGTCTTAGGTTATTCCTTGTTTAAGAATAATAATCAAGGAATTCTGTACTGTCTTATTTAGTCTTCCATCCTGAAGACAGGAGCTGTTCTGAAGGTGTGCAGTGACAAAACAAAAAGGGTCTCTGGTGTGCAGGATTGATGACAGCAGTGTGCCTCTGTCCAGGCTTTGACATGCTCTTAGGTGCTGCATTGTCTCACACACTGAGCTCGCCGTGTGAGGAAGATGCAGACCAACATTTATTGTTTTCAGCTACCAGCAGTACTGCTGTGGTAGTCCTGCAAATGCTACTCAGTCAGGACTTCTGACCAAAAGTTGAGTTTTGTTGAAAGCTATTGAACTGCAGTGCATGATGATGAGTGAGTATGTGGTGAACTCTACCAGTTCAGATGTTGCTTTTTTCCTGCTTACCCTGTAAGTGGGATGTTTCCAAGCTTGTTCTGGAAATGGTTTGAAAGGGTATTTTGGTTCCTGTGCTTTCCTGGGGTGTACTTATGTTGAATTTCTACAACGTGAGATAATGTTTAACTCGTATAGATGCAGCTTTTGTTTCAGGTAAATACTTATGTGAAGAGCATCTATAGTCAGCATTTTGGCAATGACAGACAGAAAATGCATGGGGATGAGTTTATTGCCCAACAAGCTGGATATGGCAATCAATATGAGGGAAAAAACTCCTCAAATTATCAATGTGCAGGAGGGCAGATAATTTAGTTAAAAATATATGTAGTTAATTGTCTATTTAGCATATTTGTTGGTGACATGCACAGTGGGATTGAGTGCGCGCTCAGCAAGTTGGCTGGCGACACCAAGCTGTGTGGGGCAGTTGGCACGCTGGAGGCAAGGGTTGTCATCCAGAGACCAACAGGCTGGAGAGGTGGCCTCATGGGTCAGGATAGACCCAAGCATGAATACAGACTGGGCAATGAGTGGATTGACAGCAGCCCTATAGAGAAGGACTTGGGGATATTGATCAATGAGAAGCTCAGCATGACCCAGCAGTGTACATTTGTGTGCATACCCAGCTGTATCCTGGGCTGCATCAAAGGAAGTGGCCTGTGGGTTAAGGGATATGATACTCACCTGCTACTTTGTTCTCCTGAGACCCTACCTGGAGTACTGTGTTCGTCTCTAGGGACCCCAGCATAAGGAAGACGGGGATCTGTTGGTGTGAGTCCAGAGGGTGGCCACAAAGGTAACGGAGGTCTGGAGCACCTCTCCTATGACGGCAGACTGAGCTGGAGTCATTCAGCTATGGCGAAGGCTCCAGGGAAACCTTATGGCAACCTTCCAGTATCTAAAGGGGTCTACAAGAAAAGTGGAGGAAGACTTTTTACAAGGGCATGTAGTGACAGGACAAAGAGTAATGGTTTTATATGAAAGGGAGTAGATTTAGATTAGACATAAAGAAGAAGCTCTTCATCGTGAGAGTGTGTAGGCAGTGTAAGAGGTTATCCAGAGGAAACTGCAGGTGCCTGTCCCTGAGGTGTTCCAGGCTGGGCTGAAGAGGTCTTTGAGCAGCCTGGTCTAGTGAAAGAAGTTTTTGTTCATGGCAGTGGGGTTGGAAGTAAATGATCTGTAAGGTCCCTTCCAACTGTGTTGATTATACAGCTGTCCACCTTTCACTGCAGTATAGAGCCTATAAAATCAGGCATAGTCACTGATTTACAGGGCGCTCAAACATGACTGTGGTCTGAGTCAGCTGAACCCTCCAAAAGAGAAAGCAACCTGTCCTGAGGATCAGAAACACTAAAGGACAATGCCTTTCTGAACCGTGTGTTTATAGATGGAAAAGGAAACGTTCCAATTTTTCTCTCTGTTGTCTTTTCTTCCCCTGGAATTGATGGCAGCTGTAGAGCTAATGAGGGTGGAATGTCTGCTTTCACAAACCAAGCAGGCTGCCGTACAATTGTGCTATTTGCTTGCTGTTTTATCATGCCGGGACAAACTGTTTAATCCCTTTTTTTTTTTTTTACAGCACCTCCATTTGCTTCCACGTGCAGAGAACATGGGCTTGATTGTTAACATTCAGCTGGGCTATGTACAGAGCCCCTTAACAGGACTCATCCCAGCTGGACTGGCTGCTGAAATACCTTATCTGCTTGTCTGTTTCAAAAAACCTGTTTGCATTTCCCCCCATCTCTCATCTGCAGAGCATGAAAGTTTTGCAAACGTTCTATAGTTCATACTGTGTGAATGAATGAAGGAAACTGTCTGCTGTCTGTCTGGAGTTTACTGGTTACGTTTGAAATCTGCAAGGTGGAGTATCTGACAAAAGAAGGAGTCTTCACTCAGGCTCTGCGGTGCTCTATGAGAACACCACCCTTACTATAAGCAGACCTGCCTCCGTGGGAGGCTGAGTGTGCTGTGGTGGTGTGTTATGTGATCAGGGTCACACTTGGATGGAAACTGGGTCGAAGCATCCTGAAACCAGCTGAATTGTGTCCAGGCAGAGGGATCTGCCAGTGGAGTTGCTTGTCACATTATGAACTTAAACTCTGAGTGGTATACACTTAGCAATATATTACTTGCAATTTCTTCAAGTAGCAGCCCTGCAACAACACGAATATGAAGGAGAGGCAGAAGGATGCATTTTTGTTGAGCTGTTACACAGACTGTATGGGTCTGTAAACCTGCTCTTTGTGGGTGGGGAATGTGGCCCATGTAACCTGCTTGGGTCACTCTGGGAGGGAGGTGCTACTTGGGTGATTGTGACAGCAGGGCTGGAGAGGACCTTACACTTTGTTAGCCTGACTGTGTGTCATTGCCCTTCCTGGAGTCCCTGCCAGATGACCTGTCTGAGGAGTGGAGAGTCCTGCTCCATTGCCTGTCAAAGAGGTTTCCTAGAGCTGGCTCCGCTATGGTTTGAAAGGGCTGTAGTGAAGTTGAAGCCAACACATTTGTAGGTAAATGCCCTGCTGACTACTTTTCTTGCTGTCAAGAATGTGCATTGTATTTCCTGTCAATATAGGGCATCACTTATCAGACTTGTGGTATGTTGAAGCCAGTGTGTTGGGTCTAGGGTTTTCAGGAGTGGGTTCTCATTGAATTTCCCAGGTGACACTGGTCGGACTTACAAGTCTTTTCCAATCTTAATGATTCTGTGAATCAAAATGTTCTTTGCCTGTGGGTACCTGTGGGCTTGTGGTGACATTTGTCCTTCTTATCCTGGGGGAATAGTTTGAACCAGGTGTCACTGATAGGGAAAGCTGAAGAGAAGAAGGCTCATGTGGGAAGAGGCTGCATTTGATCTGGCAGTGGTGTCCTTTCAGATGCAGTCTCACTATCTTTATTGGGGCTCCAGATAATCACAGGATTGAATTTCATTGGATTTCAGTTACAGGATGGAGTCCATAATTAAGGAGTGAATGGTCCTGTGGGTCAGGTTACAGACATTTTGAGGAGTTAGTGCAGTGATCCTGCTTACTATGTGTTCAGAGGACTTTTTATGAGGGTTTATTTCTATTTATTTATTTATTTTAATTGCTGCTCTCACTCTTGCACACATATGCTAAGATCCTTCTGAAGTAGAGTTTAGTTTCTGTTTTATCAGGAAAAAATGTGGATTCTGTTCTCAAACCCTCCTCCCCCAAAGTTTCTAGAACGGGTTTGGAGTGGCAGGCTGAAATCTGTATGAATGGTTTCCTGAGGTGGAGAGCCTCTATGCAGGTACCATTTCTCTTCATGGGGAGGAGTGATGGTACATGGACATGCTCAGTTATTCAGAATCCAGCTACTCCACTGTAACAGGTTAGGTTGATCATGCGTTTTGGTTTTGAGGGGATTTAGTGCTAGTGGCACCAGCTTGAAGGTGTCCTCCTTCCCAGTCTTGCTGCTCAGAGTGATACTGGTCACAGTGAGGAGGCTGCTCTTCAGTTGCTGATGAATTCCATGACTGTAATGATCAACAGGACAGCTACTGCCATTCTAGAGAAGGAGATCCCCAGTGATGCAGACCAGTAATTTCTAAACTTTGTTTTCTACAGTTCTGCTCAGTCACTACTGATGCACATGAGCAATTCACATACTTTCTGTAGCGTCTCTGGTGAACAGAGTCAGCAATTCAGATAGCTGTTTTCAAGGGCAAAAGAAAACCCAGGACATCTGAGCACAATTTTGTAGTGTTTGGCAATCAGTTTTCACCCAAGAAGTGAAGCTTGCTTAGACTTCACAAACATAGGTGTCTCTGGGCCCTCACAAATGTACCTCTTGAGCAAGTGGGACAGGGACTGGAGCCAGACAACCCTGAGTTAGGGATGAGGCATCTAAGAAATCAGTCTTGTAACTTCACGTGCTGAAGGCTCTATGCAGTAGTCATTGCTTCAGCATGCTTAGGCATTTTATAATTTAGATTGAGAGTCATGAACAGTAAATTCTTAGGTATTGCATTTGCTTAGCTTGCATATTGACATCTGTCCTTCAGTACTGCCAGTCTCTAGAAACACCTCCTGTATCCAGCTACCTGGAAGCCTGACACACAAGTTGCACTTACTCATTTGTTGCACAGAAGTGCTGTAGTAACTGTACTAGAACAAGCTTTGAGATATTTAATTGTACTTGAGTAGTGGCGTATCTCATGCTCTTTTCTGGATATATGTTCTCCACTTCTTGCTATATGATTTAGGTTAGAATGTGTCCATTTGCAGCAGTAAAGATGGTTCTGAAGCCTAAGCAAAATGTTTAATTTTAGCATTGGATGTCTTAGGTTTTCCGGACTGAGTCTTTGCAGAGAAATTGAGATTCTTACTGCTATTGCTGTTTCACAGAACTGATATGAATCCCCCCAAAGTCAATATTTTTTAATAATCTTAACAACCCTCCCTGACTATGCTGTCTTGTGATGTGTAGTCATCTGTGTTTGGCGAAATGCTGCCAGACACCTAGAGAGAGAGAGCCCTGTGAGGTTATGGGATACAAAACGTGAGGCGCTGTGAGTGGAACCAAACCAGATATCACTGCTGGTCAGAGGTGTTTCTTTGCAGTCAGAAGGCAGCACTACATGCAACAGTGAATCAGCTAGCACCATAACTGAGTCAGGCAGCCAGCCTGCTCTGGGTGAGGGAGTGCCTCTGTGGACTGAGCACAGGGCTGTGCTGAAGCTGCAGACCTGTGTTGAGAGAGTGCATTGGACTTAAGCACCCACGCCGAGGTGGAGGTGTGTCCCAAGGTGTTTGTGAGAAGGAACAAAAAAGATATCTTTGCCTTTTTGAGAATAAATATCTTGAACTTCTCACTGAAAAGGTCAGGATTTAGCTGCAAAGTGTTTGCCACTATTAGGTCTCATGCAGTGTGTGTGAGCTGTTGAGTGTGGCTAGATGTGCACAATGACAGCAATAAAATCCTTGCTCTTGGTATTTCTTACTGAGAATTAAAACCCAGTTTGGAAGAGTTACCCAGGCTGGTCTGTGTAGCTCAGTTTTTCTTGCATAGCTTAAGACATCCTCATGCTGAGATAGCAAGGAGAGGGAGGTGATGACAGGTAACAAAGATCAGCCGAACTGCTCATCTACAGGATTGTTGTCTGCAGCTGATCTGGGCACCACAGGCTCTGTTTAGGGGTAATGCAGAAAAATACATAATTTTTAGGATGTGATTCACTTTGTTTGAAGTAGCCACCTAAAATAGCTCATGTGTTAAAGTTTGGGAGCTGACTGCAGGGTACCTGCAGTGGCTTAGGCATGCGTGGTTCCAGAGCAGATACTCCAGGTTACTCCAGTGGATCCTATCCATTCCTGTGTCCTCTTGATGCAGGTCCTCTTATACAGTAGCATGTAATCTTTCTTCATGGCTGCTTGCTATGCCTACCTTATAAAGTAAGCATAAGCATGGAAAGAGCTGAAGCTAGCTTATTGTGTGGCTGTGTCTGTAGGAAATTGTACTGCTTCACTAGTTGCTGCAGCACAGACATCACTGCTTGAGGGAGTACTTGACTCTGGAGCTGAATCACCATGGGAAAGCCTTTTTCATTGTCGCTTCTTGGGAGGAGCTCCTCCCATGTACTCCTAATTCATCAATAATTTGATTTTTTTTTTTTTTTCTTTCTTTGAGGTCAGCCACTTAGGAACCAAAATATTTAGAAAAATCATAACATTTTTCTAAATAAGCTCAGATAAACTTTGAGAACTCAAGAGGTGTTAGTTGGAGTTTAAAAAAGGAACCCCAAAACCTGTAGCCTTCAGGTATCTGAAGGAGGCCTAGAGGAAGGCTGGGGAAGGACTCTTTACAAGGTCTGGCAATGCCAGGACAAGGGGTAGTGGGTTTAAACTGGCAGAGGGGAGATTGAAATTGGACGTGAGGAAGTTCTTTCCAGTGAGGGTGGTGAGACACTGGCACAGGTTGCCCAGGGAGGTTGTGGCTGCTCCCTGGGCTGCTCCCTGGCTGCTTCAAGGCCAGGTTGGAGGAGGCCTTGAGTGACCTGTACTAGTGGGAGGTGTCCCTGCCTGTGGCAGGGGGTTGGAACTAGCTGATCCTTGAGGTCCCTTCCAACCTTACCATTCTGTGATTCTATCATCTATTTTAGTTTTCCACTTTACTGCTTCCTGGTTGGATAAAAGTTTGCACTGACTTTGCTACAAATGGACTAAGTAATTTAAGAGGAAGTAATTTAAAATGGCTTATTTCAACCACATAATGTGCTGAACTGCAGTGTGCTCCAAGGTCTGCATCCCTACTGTTTCCACAACTCAAAAATCAACTAGCCAAGTGGGGATTGGATAGAGACAAATGGATTTTATACATTTACTTTCTTTACTCTTATGTGTGAGATGTGCTATGCGATGAACTGGGAGCCCTGGAAAAAAGCGCAAGAGAAGTACCAGGGTTGTATAACCACTTCGGTGTAGTGCAAAGTGGTGGTAGTCAGATCCGTAGGCGTGTTGCAGCAGATCTAGAAGCTGCTTTCATTCAAAATGTAAACATTTTGTAACTCTGAGGAGAAGAAAACAGTTGTTCCTGCAAGTGAGGAGCTGTTGGGGGAAACAATCCATACATTGTTTCGCAGTTTCTGTGAAGTAACTTAAAAACCGAAGTTGTTTTTTAATGGAATGCCCTCACCGATGTGCTCAGTGTCAGGTAACCCTGATCTGCAGACAACCTGTTACAAAGCAAAGCAGGTCTGCAAAGCTGCAGGTTGTTACTTGCAGGGGGTTGGAGTAAAGTGAGGCTAACACCTTTGGCAGCATTGGTAAATTTGGCAGTAAAACTTTTATCAGCTCTTTAGGAGAGTTTAAGAAGGCAATCTGTCATTATGTCTGTAATGTCTTGGCACAAATACTGTCACCAACAGTCCAGTCGTCACCCTGTCTGGAATTCCAGAGTCTTGGGAGGTGAAATGCTCATTTGCAGTCTTGGAGGGTAATGTTTCCAGCTAAGGATGGACAGGCATAGGAAGTTCTGTACTGCTGCTGGTGTTATTCTTGAGCAGAGGTTTTTGTAATCCTTATTATTCAAGTATTTCTTGCTGGCCATTGCTCTGCAAAATACTGACAGTTGTCTCAGGGCTGTGAGCATCTTTCCAGACCTGTGATTTACCACTGAAACAGAGTTACAGAGTTAGACCTGCCAGAGCTGTGTTGTGTTGGAGTTAAGAGAATCTGGAAGATGATAACGGATCTCTGTTGGTTGATCTCTCTCTGCAACCCTGTTGCAACTTAGTGCTTCTTAACCTACTAATCATAAAACCTTTTTAGAAAGATTTTAATGTATTTATTTAAATAAAACCCACCACAAATGTTACATCCGTTCTCAGGACTGGGTAGTGGTGTGTCCATCAGGGAAAGTTTTCTCTTGGGTTCTGTGCTGTTTGTCACTGTATTTTTTCATAACTCTCCCCTGTGTATTGCTGGTTTATTGTGTTTAGTCTCACCTTGTGGGTGTTACCCGAGTGTTTTCCTACAGGATTTAAGTGTGTTTGTGTCTTGGGCTAGGCGATGAAATGCATGCTGGTGGGTGCTGAGTGCTCCGGAGCAGAGCGAGTATTTAAAAGCAGTTCTGCTCCTCAGTGCAGATGTGCCCTGTGATCGTTACCTGTTCTTCCTTGTCTTCTGTTTGGTGTGTTCCTGCCCTTCCCTGCTGAATGCTGATGCTTACACCTGCATGTACTGAAATTCATATACAGTGTTGTTAATGTATTGTGAAGCCAGAGAAGCTGCTTGTGTGGTGCTAAAAGAATGACTCTTTGGACTCAGAGCTGCTCAAGTCTGGGAGATCTTGTTTCTGTGGATCCATCAAATGAAAGTGCCAAATTGAAGGTGCCAAATCTGAATTGACAGCATTTTATTTTTTTCTGGGTAGTGTGAAGAAATACAAATTACAATGAATAGCAATTACAAAGAAACAATACATCTGGATGAATTGAGATTCTGATCAAGTGCCAGAGAACCTACTGGTATGGCTTAATGGTGCTGAAGGGTCAGAGATGCTTTTCCACCTGGAGTGACCTGTGAAGCAGTCTGGGTGGCATGGTGGGTGTTGGGGGTGAAAACAAAGCACCTTGTTGATGCACAAAACTTGCCTGGTCAGGCCTTGTTAGCGTGAAGGTTCACACCAGGTAAATCCTGAAAGTCTGAGTTTAGTACTTACTTCCTTGAAGTTTTTAATTTCTCAGATTATTAATTTCAGGCATTTTCACAAATCAGAGGTTCTTGGAACTCCTCCTGTGCCAACTCTGGCAGGCGAATAGAAGCAGGCTTTGAACATTGTCTTCAAGTTGCTGGTGGTTTGAAGTGAAGTGTTCCAGTTAGCAGCTCCCAGCCTTCAAATGGGCTGCTCTCAAGTCTTCAAAGTTCTGCACGGTGGATGTTCAAAACTGAATTTGTAATGAATGATTTAGGATCTCTGTTAGGTGCTACTATCCAAGTGAGGAGAATACTGCTATCTGGCATTATAAAAGTGTATACCAGTACCAGAAAGAAGAATTCTTCCTTCTAGGAAAAATGTCTTGGGTATATCTCTTCCCATTACCTTGCATTCACATGTTGCTTGTTTTACTCTTAAATTAAAAGATTGATGTGGGGAGAACTCTCAAAAACAGACAGAATTAGATGTTGCATATTTGATGAAGGACATTGGAGTACAGTTGCCTGCAGTGGTCCTCTGTGCTTTGGGGCTTGTTTGGCTGGAGGCTTTTTTGTCTGTTGATTCACACCTGCACCAGCAGGCTCTTGTGCTGACACTTGTAGAAGTCAAGATGGTGACCTTGTAGAAGCAGCAACACTTCCTTCCTTGGTACAGGGGACATGGAGAGGAATCCTGTGTGCAGTGCTCACCAGAGGGCCTGTGGAGACGTTACTTGTGGAGGGGACAGAGTCTTCTGCTGCAAATGGGTTGGAGCTAAAATGCATGGAGAAAGTTTTGTGGTTTTTCTAATTGGGGTAAGTGGTCGCTCTAGGAGGAGCTGTGTAAAATGTCAGCAGTGGCAGGAGTGGGGAAGAACCTGATGAGCAAGTAGAGTAACTCCTGAATGGAGAAGGGTAGGACGTTGTACCCAGAAGGCAAGGAATAATAATGCCAAGAAGGATAATCATCCCTCTGGTAATGTCCATACTGAACAGGGAGGAAGGTTCAGGTATGGTCCTGCCAGCAACACTTTGAAGTGGACCAGAAACTTCTGTAGCCTTTGGAGGAATTTTGTGAAGAACAAAAAGTTGTGGTGTTTTTTTCCCCTTACTTTTATTCACAGGACAGAGCTGGGGGAGAAGGGAGAATAGGCTGCCTGCAAGGAGGAGGACCAAGGAAGGATTGGTGCTGCATATAAGAGAGGAGATGGGAAGTAGGAGAGAAAATGTTTGAAAATAGCAACTGAAAGTTGCCCGAGGGTACACCAGGGGCACTTGGAGTTGAAATCAACAGCAGTCACTTTAATGCCCTCCAAGAGCTTGTACGGGGATTCCCTGCTGCTGCTGCCCAACCCAGAAAGCCACCTCCCACTAAGACACACTGCTTCCCCGCAGCCAGCTTTTTCTGTTGTTTCCTTTGCATTCTAGTAGTTAGGGCATCAATAACACCAAATGTGTGCAGGCAGCATCTTCCTGTCTGTAAAATACTTGCGTCCTTTTTTCTCTTCCCCCATTTAATAAGAATCCTTGGTATTCCTGTTACTCTTTCTGCACAAGGGAGAACCAGGGCAGCAGGGTGATGGCACTCTTAATCATATGCTGTGCACGTACAGATCTCCTTCAAATCAGTAGGAGGAACATGATGAGGTTTTTCCAAGTCTGAGCTGTGAGTTATTAATCTGTAATTAGTTCAAGAAACACAGGGCTTGGAGTGAAAATTCCTGCTTTTTGCTGCCTCTCTGCAGGACAGCAGCTAGTAGGTCTTCCCCCTCCCCTCATGCTGATGTTTACTCTGAGTGGCTTGCTCTTCATTTAATTCTTTGATGACAACAAAAAAGAAGCTTGTATCTCATTTCAGTAGACAGTGATTTCCCTTGAGTTTATAGCTCATTGTTTTTACTTTGCTGCATGGTCTTGGTTTCCATGATCTCTGCTTCTTGCTTTGTAAATCGATTTTTAAAAACAATTTTATGAAGGACAGAGATGAAACGTTTTGTTCTGTTGCAGTACTGTGTTACCAGAATGATTCAGCTGAGAACAAGAGGGCTTGGAGGTACTTGCTTTTAAGGAAGAAGCAGAAGGGTTGAAAACAGAACCAATTTAAAGGATTGTAAACAGGGTGGATACAATCCAAGTGATGCAGTAGATGACCATGCTTTCTTTGGGCATTTGCCCTAACAATGGTGGTAGTAAACTGATCACAAACCTTGGTTTTGGGTGGTTGTGGTGATTTTCATAGAATCATAGAACGGTAAGGTTGGAAAGGACCTCAAAGATCATCTAGTTCCAACCTCCTGCCATAGGCAGGGACACCTCCCACTAGTACAGGTCACTCAAGGCCTCCTCCAGGGAGAGAGCAGCCACAGCCTCCCTGGGCAACCTGTGCCAGTATCTCACCACCCTCACTGCAAACAAATTCCTCCTGACATCCAGTTTCAATCTTCCCTCTGCCAGTTCAAACCCATTGCCCCATGTCTTGTCATTGCAAGACTGTGTCAATAATCCCTCCCCAGCCTTCCTCTAGGCCTCCTTCAGATACTGGAAGGCTACTCTAAGGTCTTCTTGAAACCTTATCCAGGCTGCAGAGCCCCAACTCTTGTAGCCTGTCCTCATAGGAGAGCTGCTGCAGCCCTCTGAGCATCTTCGTGGCCTCCTCTGGACTCACTCCAACACTTCCATGTCCTTCCTGTGCTGGGGGCTTCGGAACTGCACACAGGACTCCAGGTGGGGTCTGATGAGAGCAGAGCAAAGAGGGAGAGTCACCTCCCTTGCCCTGCTGGCCATGCAGTTCAGTTAGTCTACATGCACACTTGGCTTTGCCTTTGGACTACTCTAGTGGGGAGGGATGGGCTGGAGCCTCTGTGTTAAGCAAGACAGTCATAGTGAGGTAAATGGGGAACAGAAAGACCTGAGCTAAGTGAATCAGCTCAACTTCAGTTGTCTTCATGCTATGTAGGAATGTGGAAGCTCTGCTGTATTTGAGCATTAGCAGAATTGCCCCAGTCCTGAAACAGGGGATGAAGAAACTTGTAGTGATTAAGGACTGTATTGCAAAGTAGATACTTGTAGAGGTTCAGATTTCCTGAGACAGCTCAGCAAGTGGTGTGTTGTCTGCTCTGGGGATCTCTGCAGCTGCAGTAGGTCTTTGCCTTGGCAGTGACTCTTTGTAGTCCCCTGGGCATGGTGTGTTGATCAGTTGTGGCTCCAGCAACTCTCTGTTCTCCTTTCCACTGTCCTTCCTGCCCCCATTCCAGCACCCCAAGCTAGGCATCCTGCTTGTTGGGAGGCTTCAAAGTATTTCCAGCCTACTTGTGTGTGCAGGTGTGTTTGGTGTTTGTGGCAGCAGAAGAAACTTCTTCCCAGGCTGTGCTGCTGAGTCCTGTGCTTCAGAGCACTCATACCTGCGGCAAAGTGCTGTGAGTGCCCATTTAAAGTTAGTAGTGTGTTGTGAGCACTGCTTGTGCTTTCTCACCCTGTATGTTTAGTCAACACATCTGTTGGCTGACAGATGACACACAGCATTTATAAGAATGGCTAATACTGGAAGGTTCTGTAAGCTTGTGGAAGGCACAGGATTTAATGAAAGATTACTTTTTTTGGTGATGTTTTACTTATCCAGCAGAATTCTTCTCACTTGAGGTTATAAAAGTGAGAGTTATTGCTCTGAATTTTCTCATAGCAGTATTCCCATCAGACCCTGTAACAACAGAAGGCACTAAGCATCGTTCCTGTCTCCTTAGAAGAGAGTTCTCCAGAGCTTTTGAGAAGCAATTCATACTATATTTACTCAGCATTATGTTAAATGTACTTTGAAATGAAAAGCAGGTAATTCCCAAGTCCACTGCTCAAGTACTGTTGTTTGAGAGAAACTGTTTTTCTCCTAGATCTTCTGACACTTGAGGATAGCTGTGAAGTTAATAATAATTATAATAATAAAAACAAGCTTAAATCAAAAAGTGTAACAGAGAGCAACACTCAGAAGCAAAAGCAATACCTTGAAACATCTGTTCCCCATACCTTCCTCCACTCTCTCTGCTCCAGTTGTGATTTTTTTCATTTTCAAGTAAAGGAGGCATGTTCTTTCCAGACAAGGTGGAGGGACACTTGCCTTTTGAGACTTATTTTTTTTTTCTTTGGGATTTAATTTTTTTTTCTTTGGGATTTTTTTTTTCCTTTGGGATTTTAAAATAGCTAAACTTCTTTCGGGCTAAATCTGTGAGAAAAGAATTAATTAAGATGAAGAAGCAAATTACTTGTTTGCGTGTGCTTAAAGCCTGTGAGCAAGTGAAATGTGTTTGTATTGGAGGCAGAAGAAAATGGAAGGGCCTGCAGAATATACATGACTGTTCTTTTTACAGTGCATGGTAGAGGGCTTTTGGCACTAGTTCTGAACACTGCATTTCAGAGTGCATTCCTTTCTTAAAGCTCTTCACCAGAGAGAAGTGATATACTGGCAAGTCCAAATGTGCACTAAGGGACCCTGAGAAGCCTAAACCCACTTAAGTGGAATGCACATCATTGATTTGTGCAAGAGGATTTGCTTTATCATAAGCATTAATAAAAAGAGAAGTTCAACTTGTTTAAAATAGAAGCTGGTAAAACTAAAATGGAGTCAGGATGCAGTACAAAGCCTGCAAATGTAGCTGCATCACAAAAATGGTACATGGATGCACCAGACTTAATCAAAGGAATGATTTTATCCTTAGGAAAGTTCTTGAGGGGAAAGAAGGAAGTCACCAATCTCTGTATGTTCTTCACCCACTGCCATACTTCAGACTGCATTTGCAGTGAGGTGTTCACATCCACAATCCACTCTCTCTGGGTGTGGATATTTACTGGGGTTTGTGTACTTCCATAGCAAGTCCTGTTTACTTCTGGTTTGTAAGTTCCAGATAGAAGAAACAAAATGAGATGCCCCGGAGGGAGGATTATTTTAAAAACATGTTAAAAGAGCAAACATAAACCTGCAGGAACTTTAAAGGCCAAACATCTATAATGCCAGGAACCACAGTGCAGCCTGAGTGCTTGTGTGGCTGGGCTGGGATGCAGTTGGTGAGATGTTGCTGAAGGCAAACCCCTGTTAGCTCTAGAATGTGATTTGCTTTGTCTTCCCCAGTATGCTCAACTCATGGTAGATGTTCACTTACATTCATTTTATTTTTTTTTTGGTAATATTTTTGTTGTTGTGGTTTCCATATTGCACGATGCAGCAGCTAAATTCCTTAGTATGGGGCAACTTTCTGCACTGTGCAGCAGTAACTGCATTTTAATGCACCTGTGGCTGCATTTCTCCAACTAACATTTGCTATTGTAAAGACTCCAAGAAATCAGATACATTTTTTGTAAGCATTTTTGGCATGCAGTTAGCTTTAAAACTTGTGTGTGCAGCAAAAGCCACAGGCAGACACTAAGAGCTGTAGGAAGGCAGACAAAGTATTTTATTTGCTTTGCCCACAGATTCACTTCTGTGCTTAACTTTCTCTGAAAACTTAATTTGATAGAACCTGTCATTTGACTGTTGACTAGGTGCATGTGCAGCCCAGAAGACCAATGGCTGCGTTAAAAGAAACCTGGCCAGCAGATGGAGAGAGGGGATTCTGCCACTTGGCTCTCCTAAGACCTCTCCTGGAGTGCTGTGTCCAGCTCTGGAGCATTCAACACAGGAAGGACATGGACCTGATGGAGCAGGTCCAGAGGAGGGCTGTGGAAATCATCAGGGGCTGGAATGCCTCTGCTGTGAGGACAGGCTGAGGGAGCAGGGGATGTTCACCCTGGAGGAGAGCAGGGAGACCTAATAGTAGCCTACCAGTACCTGTGGGGTTAAAAGAAGGGTACTGAAGGACTGTTTGCAAAGGCCTGCAGTGGCAGGACATGAGGCAGTGGTTTGAAATGAGAGAAGAGCAGATTTAGATTGGATGTTAGGAACAAGTTCTGCACCATGAGGATTGTAGAACACTGGAAAAGGTTGTCCAGGGACGTAGTTGAGGCCTTATCCCTGAAACTGTTCGAGGTCAGTCTGGACAAGGCTCTGAGCAATGTGATCTAGTGGAGGATGTCCCTGCTGACTGCAGGAGGGTTGGACTAGATGCCCTTTGGAAGTGCCTTCCAATCCAAACCATTCTTTCTGCTTTCTGACACCCTTACCAAAAAAAAAACAACCCAAAAACCAAAACCCCAAAAAACTGTGATGTGTGCTACAAACTTCTCTTTTTTTTGAGGACACATGCATCATTTTCCACAAGTGACTGCTATTGCTAGTCTTGTTATATTTTTATTTGTTTTAATATTTAATAGATTGCAACATCAACAAACAAGTTACCAGAGCAGCTTAGAGTTTGCAAAATCTCTGTAACAGTTCCTGCCATTCTGTGATTCTGTGTGAATGACAAAATACTTGTAGTCTCAGTTTTATTTACTTATTTTATAAAACATTTTCCAGTATTAATTTAACGACAGTAATCAAAACACTTTTATTAGCATAAACAGGAGCAGGATAAGAGCATTCTTTCAGGGGCAGGAGGTGCTATCATGCTGGGGTACATAATATATGACCTCTGGTTCTGTCCTGCATGTTGTAGCTGACCAAAACTTCTGTCAGAAATATTGCACTGAAGTTCCTTAATTTATCCCTTCTGTCCCTAAAGTCATGTGTGACATGTCTGAGAGTTTCCTTTTAATCGTCTTCTGATGTAAACAGAATCTGCTCTCATCTGGTGAAGGGGAGAGTCAGAAACTAGTGAGCTGGCTGCTACATGGGCACCTTATGGCACACTCTCATTTCTTACACATATGAGCCAATTGCTTTGTAGCTGCTTTATAAAGCAAAATGACAATTTTCCTCTTTCCTCATCCCATGGGTTAGCAATCAAATATATTAGTGAACTTTGTTTATTTACTTCGCTTTCTAGGCGCTTCTTAGGTGCTTGGAGTTGAGAATTCTGCAGATGTTTGTTCTTATTGACTCACTGTAAGGACAGAGCATGCAAGAATTTCACTAAAATAAACCATGGTCCTCTATGCCAAGATCAAATACTGTCTGAGGGTGACCAAGAAAAACAATGCAGATGTGCTGTACACGTCTTCAAAGAAGAGAAGGGCTCTTTATGGTGTATCTACTATCACTGCCTGAGCCAGGCAAAACATTCATGTGTAACAGAGTCTGATGGGATGTTCCAGCACAGGCTGAATCTCTCTGGAGTTGGGGACACTTTCTCCTGCCTTCAGTGCCATTTGAGCCAGACCAATTATGTGGTTGCACGTTTATCTTGGCCTTCCAGCATAGACTCTTTTGGATTTAGTCTGTAATCAAAAGAGAATGTAAGGAACAGAAG
>VWZE01019352.1:733088-771410 GCA_013396675.1 Eubucco bourcierii
CCCACCTTGTTTCTTTCTTCTTCCCTTTTTTACTGTGTTTCCTGTGAAACTTCTGTGCTGTGCTTAGAGCTACTTTTGTACATCTTCAAAAGGAGTCTAAACATCACCCAGTGAACTGCATCCTCTACCCCCTTCCTGCTTGCCTTGGCTAACCCATGTCTCATCTCTATAATTTAGACTCATAAGGCTTACTAGTGTGGGACAAACCCCCTGAGTCTCTGAAGGACCTGCAGTGATAGTGGCTTGTGTAATTTCTCCAAACTCTTTTGGTGCCTGTTACAGTACAGTAATGTTTATTGTTTGTTTTATTTTCTTCTTTTAGTTTGAGAGGCAACCAGGAGAGCAGAGGAAGAAAGGGGTGAGGGGGAAGAGCCTTTCTGCCATTCAATGCAAGCAGTGTATGAGACACAAAGGCTGTACTTCAGTCTCATGAGATAAATGGANCCCTTTGGAAGTGCCTTCCAATCCAAACCATTCTTTCTGCTTTCTGACACCCTTACCAAAAAAAAAACAACCCAAAAACCAAAACCCCAAAAAACTGTGATGTGTGCTACAAACTTCTCTTTTTTTTGAGGACACATGCATCATTTTCCACAAGTGACTGCTATTGCTAGTCTTGTTATATTTTTATTTGTTTTAATATTTAATAGATTGCAACATCAACAAACAAGTTACCAGAGCAGCTTAGAGTTTGCAAAATCTCTGTAACAGTTCCTGCCATTCTGTGATTCTGTGTGAATGACAAAATACTTGTAGTCTCAGTTTTATTTACTTATTTTATAAAACATTTTCCAGTATTAATTTAACGACAGTAATCAAAACACTTTTATTAGCATAAACAGGAGCAGGATAAGAGCATTCTTTCAGGGGCAGGAGGTGCTATCATGCTGGGGTACATAATATATGACCTCTGGTTCTGTCCTGCATGTTGTAGCTGACCAAAACTTCTGTCAGAAATATTGCACTGAAGTTCCTTAATTTATCCCTTCTGTCCCTAAAGTCATGTGTGACATGTCTGAGAGTTTCCTTTTAATCGTCTTCTGATGTAAACAGAATCTGCTCTCATCTGGTGAAGGGGAGAGTCAGAAACTAGTGAGCTGGCTGCTACATGGGCACCTTATGGCACACTCTCATTTCTTACACATATGAGCCAATTGCTTTGTAGCTGCTTTATAAAGCAAAATGACAATTTTCCTCTTTCCTCATCCCATGGGTTAGCAATCAAATATATTAGTGAACTTTGTTTATTTACTTCGCTTTCTAGGCGCTTCTTAGGTGCTTGGAGTTGAGAATTCTGCAGATGTTTGTTCTTATTGACTCACTGTAAGGACAGAGCATGCAAGAATTTCACTAAAATAAACCATGGTCCTCTATGCCAAGATCAAATACTGTCTGAGGGTGACCAAGAAAAACAATGCAGATGTGCTGTACACGTCTTCAAAGAAGAGAAGGGCTCTTTATGGTGTATCTACTATCACTGCCTGAGCCAGGCAAAACATTCATGTGTAACAGAGTCTGATGGGATGTTCCAGCACAGGCTGAATCTCTCTGGAGTTGGGGACACTTTCTCCTGCCTTCAGTGCCATTTGAGCCAGACCAATTATGTGGTTGCACGTTTATCTTGGCCTTCCAGCATAGACTCTTTTGGATTTAGTCTGTAATCAAAAGAGAATGTAAGGAACAGAAGGCTTGAGTAACCTCTCACTGATCCTCTTTTGCTTTAGAGGCTTGAAACAGGAGAGATTCATGTAGACAAAAGTACTCTAAAGGTAGATAGAAGTTAATTGCACAGCCCCCTGTGCTTATCTCCTGTCTGAGCTATGCTGTGAGAATTTGAACTGTGAGTCCAAAGACACTGATTTTCAGAGCTTGGCTAAAATAGTGATGAGTTTTCATTTCAAGTGATGGAGATTTGTTAGTAATGATAAATACTGGTATGGTTTGTGTGTGGGCTTTTTAAAATTATTATTTGATGTCTTCTGTTTTNCTCTACCCCCTTCCTGCTTGCCTTGGCTAACCCATGTCTCATCTCTATAATTTAGACTCATAAGGCTTACTAGTGTGGGACAAACCCCCTGAGTCTCTGAAGGACCTGCAGTGATAGTGGCTTGTGTAATTTCTCCAAACTCTTTTGGTGCCTGTTACAGTACAGTAATGTTTATTGTTTGTTTTATTTTCTTCTTTTAGTTTGAGAGGCAACCAGGAGAGCAGAGGAAGAAAGGGGTGAGGGGGAAGAGCCTTTCTGCCATTCAATGCAAGCAGTGTATGAGACACAAAGGCTGTACTTCAGTCTCATGAGATAAATGGAAAGTGTTTCTTACTTCATTGAGCTTGCACTAAAATAGTCTGTGGCTATGCTTTTTGCAGAATTAAAAGTAGTTAACTCTGCACTGGCAAGTTAGAGGCACCTCTTACCTGACCACGCACAATCCTCTCTGGAAATGAAGAAGTGTGCCTTAGGAAGTTCAGTGAGGTAGGTCACTGTTATTCCAGGTAGATCAGTTATGAACTGTAAGTTTTCTGAGGCAGATGAGATCTAACTGCTATGGTAATGTCAGTAATAGGCTGGGGTTGGAGAAGGAGGATGTCTCACTGAGATGCTTGTCTGTCACTGCACTGCCATGGGCAGCACTGCCTGCACTGTGTGCCACTGCTCAGCTGCAGACCTGCTGCCTGCACCCCTCTGGAGCTGAGCTGGGAATACCCTGTGTGCCCTTCCTGTGCTCTGGTCCAGTTAGCCATTTCTGTAGGTACCTCTGGCCTCACCTGGTTTTGATGCATACAAAAGTTGAGCTCAAAGTAAAGCTTTGCTTTACTTTTTGATTTTGAAGTGTTTAAATCCTAAAGGAAACTAATTGGATTTTAAAAATCCTTTCTGATGATGATGTGATGAATCAAAATGCAGGCATCTTTCTGTTGTGACCGAGGTCCAAATTTTGCATACTTACTATCTCTTTACATTGTTAATATACACAGATGTAGTTACCTGAGGAACTATTTCTGCCTTTTGTCATTGCTGTATTGATCTTAGCTGCTTCTGTGTGGCGTTTGTCTTTGGAGCACAATGAGTATGAAAACTTAAGCACAGATTTTGTCTAGTTTCTTTGTGTTGCACTTTGCCTTTCCAGACAGGAAAGGACCTAGTGGAGCAACCTACAAGCTATGTGAAGAGCAGAAAAAAATGACATTAGCCTTTTAGAAGAGAGGAAGTTAGAAGCTGTCTAGCAAAAGAAAATGTTAGGGCTACATTTCACTGTTCAGTGCAGTCCTCCTGATTGAAATCCATGTTCACGAGCTTGGAACAGAAGTTTGGCTTGGCTGAGGGTGTTGCTGTGAGTCAGTGTCTGATTCAGGACATCCAGGGTTTATAATCCATCCTCCTGCATTACCCTGTGTTTGTCCCTCCACCTACTTTATGGTCATGCATTCTGTTGCATCTAGTTGTCTAAACAGTTTGGTTTTGGAATTGAGGACTGAGTTGATAGGTTTCTTGCCTCTCCCTTTTCTTCAGCACTGATATGGAAGATAGAAAACCAGCAAAACTTTGTTTTCTTCTCCCTCTATCCTTTAGCTTTGAAGGTGGCACTGGGCTGTGATTTGGAAATGCTCCCTGCTTGCAAGATAGCGAAGGCCCCCGGCCAGCTTTGTAGTTTGTAACCGGTAGATCTCGCTCTGTGCCTCGCAAAGTAGGAAAGTTCATGACCTCTCTGTATCTGAACAGCTTGCTATATATAGGCTAGGATCTTCCCTGGGAATTCTCACAGCAGCCTGCCTGGTATAGCCATGGAGCAGCTTGGTCCCCAGGTGGTGATTAGGTGTTGTGTGTAACCGACCTGTGTGTGTCACTGACTTGTACTGCATGTGCTGGCTTCTGGGCTGTATGGGACTGGGAGCTGCCTGCCTTTAGAAAATCCCCTGGAAAACCTGGGTTGATGAAAAGCTCAACATGAGCCTGCAGTGTGCACATGCAGCCCAGACAGCCAACCGAGTCCTAGGCTGCATCAAGAGAAGCGTGGCCAGCAGGGCAAGGGAGGGGATTCTGCCACTTTACTCTGCTCTCGTCAGACCCCACCTGGAGTACTGTGTGCAGTTCTGGAACCCTCAGCACAGGAAGGACATGGAAGTGTTGGAGCGGGTCCAGAGGAGGGCCACAAAGATGATCAGAGGGCTGGAGCAGCTCTCCTATGAGGACAGACTGAGAGAGTTGGGGCTCTTCAGCCTGGAGAAGAGAAGGCTTCGAGGGGACCTGATAGTAGCCTTCCAGTATCTGAAGGGGGCCTACAGGAAGGCTGGGGAAGGATTATTTACAAGGTCCTGCAATGACAGGACAAGGGGCAATGGGCTTAAACTGGCAGAGGGGAGATTTAGACTAGATGTTAGGAGGAAGTTCTTTCCAGTGAGGGTGGTGAGGCACTGGAACAGGTTGCCCAGGGAGGTTGTGGATGCTCCCTCCCTGGATGTGTTCAAGGCCAGATTGGATGAGGCCTTGAGTGAGCTGTACTAGTGGGAGGTGTCCCTGCCTATGGCAGGGGGTTGGAACTAGATGATCCTTGAGGTCCCTTCCAACCTTACCATTCTATGATTCTATGAAACCTGCTCTGAGACTTTTTGCTGAGGCAAAGAATTCTCCACTGGAAACCAAGCCCCGTGCTCCTGGAAAGTGAAAATGTGTGTTCAGGTGCTTGAAAATGATTTTGTTTTAGTTCATATTTTCAACTGTCTTAAGCATGCGTAATTCCAAGTCACGTAGAGCATGATGGAAGCCTGAGAAACCAAGCTGAAAAATCCTTTCAGGCTGACTTCTTTAAGAGCAGTATTCTTGGCTCTAAGTGCTGGAGAGTGGGTTTTATATGAGTGGGTGTGTGTATATATATTTTTATCTCTGTATACAAGGTTGCTATTTTGATGCTTGCAAGCTTCTGTCAATCCAGGCATCTTGCTGTTTTAAAATGGATTGTTAAAAAATATGGGTTTTATACCAGTTGTTGAAACTTCAAGTTTTTTCATTTTTAAACAGTGCTGTTGCTGGAAGTGCAGAATAGAGGAGTGTTAAAGGCCTATTGGTTGCTAGGGGAAACCTTGCAAAGTTTAATTATTTTGAAGTATTTTGCTAAAATACATGGATGGAGGCTTGTGGTTAGATGAAATGGTTTAAAACTTTGGTTAGCTTGATGCAGTACTGGCTGGGGAGCTGTTAGTGTACCCTATGTGAAGCATATGCTACAACAGTCAAGCAGATGTCATATTTTATTCTATTTCTATTCATCAGGCTCTTTTTTCCCCCTCCTCTACTATGTTAGAGAACTGCAAGCATTCTTCCCTTTTAGTGGAGCTTGAGACTATCTTAATGTCAAAGCAGCAGCATTGGTTATGCACTGATCAGTTAGCAAGGGATGCCAGCACCTCCTTCTGTCTGCATCTTGGTGGGACACCAATTGGAGAGATGCCAGGTGAATACAATACAAGCAGATTTTCTGACAAAAATAAAGGGTTTTTTTGTTGTTTTTTTTTTTTTGGGGGGGGGGAATGTAATTTCTAAGAAACTCTGGCATTTTCTTCTCCAACTCTTTAGAAAGGGTTTTCTGCTTCGTGGTTTTAGTCTCAAATACACTGTGTTTGTGTTAAAAGAGAGTTAGTTACAGGAAAGAAAAGCTGAAGTAATGTTTTAAAAAAACAAACAAAAAAGTAATTTTCTGTGCACGTATGAACTGCACATAAATGAATAATATTGTGGTGGTGTTTTTTTCCTAATTGGTTTTGATCAACCCTGTGTAAAAACTGTTGCCCTTAGTTAGGAAGGATTCTCAGAGTCTGTCTGTGTGTGTTTATAAACAGTGTAGAATTATGCTGTTAGCATTGAAAACATTTTCAATAGAGTCAATTTCTCAAAGCACATAAAGAACTAGGAGCTGGAGCTTTCAAACTCAGGTTTGGCCAAGTAGAGGATACTCTCTAATTTGTGTGGTGGAACAGAAGAAAGGTAATTGCTTGTGCTTTACACAGCTTGAAGGTGTAATTCCAGGTGCTTGGAGTCTGTTTCTAACGTTGTTACTCTCACTGCCATTTTTCTGTATGGTATGCCAAGGCTGACTTTACAAAGATGGGAATTTCTAATTTAGACCACGTTAGAAGTTAGACTGAGAACACCAAAGTGTCCTGCCAGATCTTCTAGAAATCAAGTGTGGTGCCTTGAGCTTGAAATATGAAGCAGTTTTTGCGGTTTCCTGTGTGATAAACCTAAGATCAATTGAGAAGACTTGGAAGATTTAGCTTTAGTTCAGAATAGGTCTTGGTATTGCTTCACTGCTTTTAATGGTTATTTTTTTCCTGCTTTCTTTTCTGGTCAAGGAGATGAGCTGGTTTTGCTGGTCTCTTAATGAAGCCTTCTGGTTGAATTTTGGCGAGTGCAGGCATGCCCTTAGAGATCTCAGCAGTTCTGAAAGATGTGTAATGGGTTAGAGTTCAGTGCCTGCTGCCAGCTGCCCCCTGTCGCTGGAGGTGACAATGGAGAAGGGAACTAAGGAAGGCAAAAGAGGTCTTTAACGTTAGCTCCTGTCTTCCTGTCCTACTGGGTTCGTTTTCAGGGCTTGGCTTGGCATGTGGGTAGGCACTAATGCAGCTAGGTCTATAAGGCTGTCAGGGTGGAAGGAATATTGGTGTAAGAAATGGCAGGGACGTGGACCTGCCCTTCAGTAAGTTTTTCTCCAGTAGTTGTCATCTTTGTTTGCTTTAACGGAGCAGAAACGTTCTCTGCTTCTGCCAGCCAGAAGTGATGGTGAACTCAAAGTAAATGTTGGTGATGGAGGAGTAGAATGGGTTCTGGGAAACCAGAGAAAGTGGGAAGGTTGTGGTGCATCCAGGAGCTGGGGTGGGGGGCGCTGGGGATTTTTTTTTTTTTTTTTTTAATTAAATTAATAGCAAATTCTGGAACTGGAAGTAAGGTTGAGGGAGGAGTTTGAAAATGAGGAGAGGAGACTCACTGGTGAAGGAGAGGAGTTAGGCTTTTACTGTTACAGGAGCTCTTTACTACTGAAGAGTGAGGGAGTGGGATTCTGGTTTCTTCTGGTTCAACTGAGACTTCCCTTAGGCTTAGACCAGACCTGAGATCAGTTTTTGATTGGAAAAGAGGATTATTGCAGACCAGTGAGGAGGAACAGTAACTCATGGCCTATGAACAAAGCATGGATACAAACTTGAAATAGGAGCAAAGGTAGAATGCAGAGCTGGTAACAGCATTGGTTCTCTCTTTATTTTAAATCCTGATGAGGTCTCCAGCCTGCTGTGGTGGGAAGATTACGGAACAGATCCTCCTGGAAACTCTACTGGAACTCATGGAGGGATAGGGAAGTGATTTGAGACAGCCAGCATGGCTGGCTGCCACTAGGGTAGACAACTGTATTTCTGTCCCCCCAAATCTTCCCTTGAAACAGTTTACCAGGTTCAAATTGTTGTTTAATCAGCATAGATCAATCATACAACTGCCAGGCTACAACATATTTGTCTGTGTGGACAGACATACACATGTGAATGATTATTCCAGTAGAATTTATTATTGCAGTCTAAATCTAGTGCTGAATGTGGAGAGCTGTCACAGTGGCTGAAAAAAACCCCAGTGCTAGAATCCAAGCGATGCTGTAATGATAGGTAGAGGTAAGAGAGAAACTCTTGGAGGAAACAAAACACTTTTGTCAGATTCACTCACGATTCAATTGCCAAGCTACAGTCCAAAGATGCTCTGCATTTCTTCAGCATTGTTGCTCAAATTGTGGTGTCCCTGTAAAGAAGATTCTGCATCATTATACCCAGTACCTTTCACTATCTGTTCCTGAGCTATGGATTTGATGACTGTAATTCATATCTGCCATCAGTAGTAATTACAAATTGCAGTTGACTATTTTAGAAATAGACTATTTTTGTTGAATTTTTTCTGGTGTTTAAATGCAGATTGTGGAGTAGTATCTGTTAAGCAAAATAATCTGAAAAGGACATATTTTTCTTACTTTACTTGTAGGCTTGACACACTTTGTGGCTGTGCTTGGATAGATGTCTAAAGTTTTCCTACAGTGGAATAAATGTTTTATTTTGCAGTTTGGGCAGGACAGTGTTATTCAGTGCTCACAGTGTGGACAGAGGGAGTTGGAGGTACAATATCACTTCACTAAATAATCTTTACTTAAATACTTACCTCATTTTCCCTCTAGCAAACAGAACATAATTGTGCACAGCATAAACAATCATTAGCCATAGTAAAAATGTTAATTTTTTTTTATAGCCAAATGTAAAGCTTTATTCTTAATTTATTAATTCTCAAAGTTGGTTGCCACAAACATCTTAGTGGCAGGACAAAATAACTTCTGGCAGGTGTTGGCAGGGGTGCTCAGGAGCCTGGACTGGCCCTTTGGTGGTGGCACCTCCTAGTGGCTAGAGGGCTGTGTGCTGTGAAGAAGCATCACTCAGGTCACTCCTTTTGACAGTGAGCAGTGTTTTCAATGCAGTATTTTTGGAACAGGCCACCGGATGCCATGTAAAACACAGCAGGAGCCCTGGGACCTAGGGGTGTTGTTTGACAGACAGTTGAAAATGAGCCAGCAGCGTGCCCAAGTCAAGAAGGCCAACAGCATCCCAACTTATGTCGGAAACTGCAGCCAGCAGGACTACAGAGGTGATCAGTCCCCCTGTACTCAACCTGATGAGGCTTCTCCTTGAATGCTGTGTGCACTTTTGGGCCCCTTACTGCAAGCAAGACACTGAGGTGCTGGAGCATGTCCAAGGAATAGCAGTGAAGCTGGTGAAGGGTCTAGAGCACAGGTCTTGTGAGGAGTGGCTGAGGGAACTGGGGCTGTTCAGCCTGGAGAAGAGGAGGCTGAGGGGAAACCATCTTGATCTCTACAATTACCTGAAAGGAGGTGGTTGCAAAGTGGGTGTTGGTCTCTTGTCCTGAGTAACAAGGGTTAGGACAAGAGCAAACAACCTCAAGTTGCACCAGGGGCGATTTAGACTAGATATTGGGAGGAATTCCTTCACCCAAAGGGATGTCAAACCTTGGAAAAGGCTGCCCAGGGAAGTGGTGGAGTCATCACCCTGAAGATACTTAAAAGATGGGTGATGTAGGAAGTTGGTTAGCCTAGGTTGATGTTTGGGCTCAGTGATGTTACGGTGCCTTTCCAACAGAAGTGATGCCATGGTTCTATGCACAGCACTGTATGAGGAAGAATCAGTGTTGTTGTTGCAAGTGGACATGCAGGATCCATACAAAACCTCACGTGACACTTCTTTTTTTAACTTCATGAACATCCTTTGCAACATTTTGATGTCTCAGGAAGAATGATACTGGCCTGTAGTTGGATTTCTGATAATTAAAGCCCTTCTAGCGAGGTTGGGAGAACATCAATGAGGATAAAAGTGGAACAAGGTGCTTCAGTCATCAGACTTTCTTTCATAACTGGCTCATATCTGGGATCCCTTGGTCAAGGACTTTGTATATACACTTGTGTGTTTGGAAAAGTGAATTCCTGACCAAATCCTCTTCCAGTGGCATGATCTGTAACCTTCCCGGGTGCATATTCCCATTTCTTAGAAATACAAAAATACCAAGAAATTAACCCCAGCTCTGTGGTACAGCCACAGAGCCAAGAAGCAATTTCAGGGGTTGAAGAACAAAAATATGAAAAGGATGAGGCTTATTTTCTGTTGTACAGTGGTCACCTATTTCCTGTGGTCTTCTGTAACTCTTTCTCTTGACTTGGAGACACAGAGGGGAGTAAACATGCTCTGAAATTGGTATGAGAGGAGTGATTGCAGGTGGAGTGCAGTCAGAAATGGAAAAGGTAACCATCCTTCAACTCCTCACCTGGTAACTTGAGCTGTTACAGGTGTCAGTTGCTTTCTGAGGGCTACTGGGCTGCTTCAGTTAAGAAACGTGCTGGCTTGTGCCCTGGCAGAGATGGTGAATGTACTGCTGTTTGTATCCATGCTGCCAGCACTCCTTGGTGCAGTGTCCAAGTACCTTAGAGACCGCAGGCCTCTCGGAAAGCGATGTTCCTGCACTGCTGCTGTGCTGTGTTACAGAGCAGGTTTCTGTGCCCGAAATGTGAGAGGCAGGCGATGGGAGGGAGATGCAATTCAAACCCAGGGGCTTGTTCGTGCCAGCTTGTCGGGTAGTGGAATGTAACTGGAAGCCAGCTGACACTGCAAGCGTTTGTGGCTTTGCTTTGGCACCTAGCTGCTTGTTTGGATGGTTCTTTCCTGCGGCATGGAGCTAGACAGGCAAATGAATGAACTCCCTGGCAAATGTTCAGATATATTAGTTTTTTATTAACCATTATTATCCTTTCAGACTGTGTTAACACGCCCGAGTGCCGTATGCTGCTGAACAGACAAGTCCTGTACGCACCCCAACCTGATGATTTAGTTGGTTTTGATCTGTGTGTACTCTTCTGCCACAGAAGCTTCATTTGCTCTCAAAAGAGTGACAATAACCACACACATAACTATGACTCCAATTAGTTTTAAAGCAGAAACTAAAAAACTATACAGACTTTCCCTTTATCTCCTGATTTAGAGATGAGAACTTAGACTCTTTAATGCACTTTCACTTGTCCTGGTGCCCATTTTCCTTTGAGAGTTACAGAAATACCTGGGAACAACTGTTCAGTTCTCTGTGATGGTGTCTGATAGACACAGAGAGCTTTCGTGAGCCCAGCTTAGCACAGCCAATCTGTTTCTCCAGATATTACTCTGTGGGAAGAAATACTCTTCCTATCTTGGCCTGAGCAGATGAGAAAATACAGGGGGGTGGGAAACATCTGGTTTACTTGATTCCAAGGTGTGTAACAAATTGTAACGGCAACAGCAGTTGGTCTGCACCCAGCTGAAAGCTGCAGTTGGGAAGCTGGAGTTGTTAGGGTCACAAGTAAAAAATAGAGACAGCTTTTAGCTACGGCTTGCTGGCCTTCCCCAGTAGTGTTCCCTGAGTGGGCTTCAAACCAAGCATAAGAAGTGACTCTCTGTGAAGGTTTGGGAGTTCCCCACCCCCCCACACTTTGTAAAATGACCCAGACTAGCACTCAGTCGGCTGGAAGTTAAATGATGAAGCTCTATTTACAGCTCAGCACAATGTACAGCAGATATTTACACTATATACACAATATTTACAGAAATATACAAGTAAAAGGTAATACAACAACACAACTCCCCTCCCAGAAATCAGAGACCCCAGGAGGGGCTCCCAGCCACACTTCCACCTTCTCCCCACCCCTGTACCTCACCCCAAGGTTTGCCTTACGTGCAAGGTAAATTAGGAAGATCGGTCAGGAGGATTAGAATAAAAGTGGTTAGTGAGGATTAATCAGCAGAGGAGCCAGAGCCCAGAAGCTGCTAGATCCCACCAGCAGCTCCTGCTCCAGCAAGAGCCAGAGAGAGACTGAGTTATCTATTGTTTTGGTTAGTGTTCCCAAACAATTCTCCAGCAAGTGTATGAGTGAAGTAGACATCATGATGTTTTCCTTTCACAGCCTACAGTGTAATTTTCTCTATTAAAATATTCTAATTAGCCTCAAACCAGCACACTCTCCTTGTGTCCTGCCCCCACTATCTAACTGCAGCCATGCAGGTAAAACAGTTCTTGATGCTTTGTGACATCCTCCTGAGGGGCAGGTGTGATTGAATCACAGCAGTGGGTGTAATCTGCAAACACAGCCTTGTAAAGTGGGCTTTGCAGGAGCCTGATTTTCTGCTTTCTGTTAACTAGATGGCTACTTCTTAGAAGTCTGTGGTGGTATGATGTGAGTGATACAGGCAAAGCATTTTAAAGAATAATTGAATTTGAACCATTATGTTATACTTTACTATACATTTTTTGGAAAGAGTACATTTGCAAAAACCCAGACACATATTTAGATCTGAAGGCCTGAGAATCTTCCTATGCCATGAATAACACATTTTAGTTTCCATTCCCCTTTCTAGATATTGTTTTCCACATATGGTCCTTGTTTCCATCATGTGGGAACATAAAATTGTTAGGTGCAGCCCACTGAAGGTTTTTTACTGAAACTAATGTCTTTCCCAGTTTTCCCTCTGTCATGTTTTATGAAACAAACAGAATACGAATGGCTGCATTCTTACTGCCTTTGAAACGTGCTCTTGGTTCCACTCTCACTGCTGGTGTTCACTTAGCAAATATTTATCTTCCATTACAGGAGGACTTTGGAGCAGAAAATGTAGTTGAAATTCTAAGTAACTTTATAATCATAGTCAAGTTAGAATAGTTAAATGGGTGTACACCGGAAAGAGGAGATCTGACTTGCTTAGACCTGAACTGAGTGATGCAATATTTAAATGAGGATATTATAAATCAGGCTTAGCATTGCTTCTATCCTTGTATTCAATGAAGTGAACTTGCTAGTTCTTCTGCATGAGCTAGTGACAAAGGCATCCGGGGAGCTTTCACAAAATAATCACACATTGTGAAGTTGCACATTGGTGGAGCAGTGCGGCCAGGGAGTTTTCTATCAAAGCATGTTTTGATATCTCATTGCAGGTTTGGAGAGTGCCTTACCCTTTTACACAACCATAAGCATGAGAGGATGTAAATGAGGCTTTGTTTTGTTGACAAAATGTGAAAGTGGAATTGTAGTACGCAAATTCGAATTTTGAAGCAACAACAAATGTCTGACTCTGGGGTGTTTCTTAATCCAGAACGACTCTGAAGCAGGTTTCTTGAGAAGGTTCCAAGTAATTCTTGCAATGTTGTTTAGTGTAGGGTTTTTTTTTGTTTTTTTTTTTTTTTTTATCTTTACAAAAATGTACTTTTCAGAACTCAGATTTTGCACTCTTCTTGGTTTATGACTGGAGGACATTTTCCTTTCCACTCATCTAAGCAACCCACTGTACATGCCCTGAGCAGGTTGTGTCTCTGTGGGTAAGTGTTGCAGCCTGCCCCTTATTGGTGAAATCTCACTTGAGAGTCCTGTGCTGCCACTCGCTGAGGGTGACCCCGAAGGTGTTTTGGGTGTCCCGAAGGAGTGATGGGACCAGTTAATCCTGCATACAAAGTTGTGTAAACTCCACTAAACTTTGATAATTGCCCATTTCCACCTTATGACTCAGTAACTGGTCCATGCCAAAACAGTGTTTTTGGCTGCTTCAGAAACCTGTACTGCTGCTGTTGCACAGGGAGTGATGAATGTCTGTTTGTTAGCTGTGCTCAAGAAACACAACTTGAGCAGGCTGTGAGTACAGATACCTGTGTCGCAGTGGTGTGGCAGCATTTGAGTTTAGATCAGTCTTCAGCTTGGTCTGGTTTCTTCTGTATTTACCCAACAGTGCATAGGAGCTGATTTTATGCAACTGTTGTTGGTTGTAGACAGAATGCAGAACAGGAATTTAAGTGTGGACATTTAGAGGCTTTGGGTGTTTCCATGTTGTTTGGTTTCTTAATATGTAGAATTAGTTGTCAAAATTTGCAACCATATGTAGCTATGGATTTTCTTAACTTGGTAAAATAATTACCTTCAATTACAAAGAGAGACTGAGGGAGCTGGGGGCTGTTCAGCCTGGAGAGGGCAAGGCTCCCAGGTGACCTTATTGTGGCCTTTCAGTATCTAAAGGGGGCCTACAAGAAAGCTGGGGAGGCACTTTTTAGGATGTCAGGTGGTGATAGGACTGAGGGGAAAGGAACAAAGCTAGAAATGGGTAGATTCAGACTGGGTGTTAGGAAGTTCTTCACCATGAGGGTGGTGAGAGCCTGGAATGGGTTGCCCAGGGAGGTGGTGGAAGCCTCATCCCTGGAGGTGTTTAAGGCCAGGCTGGATGGGGCTGTGGCCAACCTGATCTAGTGTGAGGTTTCCCTGCCCATGTCAGGGGAGTTGGAACTGGATGGTCCTTGTGGTTCCTTCCAACCCTGACTGATTCCGTGATTTTGTTTGTTTAATTTTAAACTAATCTCTACAAAATAAGAGTAATCCTTCCCTCCCAGTTCTTGATTTATATGAAACCTTTAATAGACTAAATCAGCCTCAAGAGAAGGGCTACTCTGAAGTTTGGAGAGGGCTTTAATGAAAAGTTTCATTGTTATTTCGTATTTACTTACCAAATCCTGCCAGAGCAAATTCTTGCCAAACTAGTTTTATGTATTTCTTGTCTGGTCTTGCTGATGTATTGTTTTGTATCAGGACCTTGTCTGGCAGGAAAAGCGACCAGAGCAGTTCAGGCTATGGCAGAACAAATAGGTGATGCAGGAAAAATGAAGTCTGTCTAAAACTTCTTATGCAATATTGAGAAACTTTGCAAGGAACTAATTAACAAAAGTAGTGCAGCTTATGTATCAAAGCTATTTTTACAGTAGACTGTAGCTGCTGAACTAGCACAGCAGTGCTTATAGAAGTGGGTGTTTCTGCTGTGGGTTCTGTACTCATGAGTGTTTTCTTATGTTTGGCTTGGGGGTGGGAAATACTTGGAGGAATTAAAAAAAACAGGAGTACTGAAGTTGTAGTTTCAGTTTGGGCGCTGTTTGTTTTGGTGGATGTAGTCAAGCCACTGAGCCAGTCTTGCAGTTATCTTCTGTTGATGTTTCCGCTCTCAGTAAGAGGATTAAGTGATGCAAACAAAAATGGTGAAGTGTGTGACATAGGAGGGATCAGACTCGTTAAATCATGAACTAGTTTTCTTCCATTCCTGATTTTGCAGTGAATTCTGGCTTGTGGTGTGATTCTGAGTGGGTTTAGGGATGGAGAAATTAGGAGAAGAAACCTGAATCAAGTCCTTTAGGAGTGCCAGATGCTTTATATCTCATCACTTTGATTGTGTCTTCAAAGCCTGAGTCTTCCCAACTGTGTTTCAGTGTCCAGTGTGGGTATGAGAGGTGGAGGAGGTTTTTGTAATGGGCTGGAGGATGAGGAAGGATCTTTTTTCCTGTATTTGAGGAGTTTACAGAGTCGCCTCTTCAGCAGACTTGCCTTTAGAACTTGCTCGTTAAGGAACTTGTAAGCGTTTCTGGTGTACAGAGAAGGCTTTTTTGCAGCCCAGTCTTTAAGTGTTAGTGGAGTATATAAATTTAATGCAGTGTACCATTTTTTGTGGACTAAATGTCTGTATTCTGTAGCTCTGTGTGCACCTCTGTATGCATGGCAGTGTGAATAACCTAGTACTGGTTTGAATTGGTCCAGAATTTTTACTTTAAAAAAATAGGTACTGAATTAACTCCTATACCTCCTACAACACTAAATGCTGGCTGGGGAAAAGCTATATAGTAAGAAAATCAGTGTAATAAATAGCTACTTAGAAGAAATGCCAGGTAATGATGATTGATCCTTGGAGAAGTTAAGGAAATAGATCTGCAGTTTCCTTTCTGAAATGACCAACCTGATCACTGTAAATTGTAATTCTTATATTTGATCATCTGGTGATGATTTGCAACGGTATTTAAGGTGGATATCCTTACGTGAACAGTGAAGTAATTTTCATAGTTACCCAGTTTCTCTCTTTAAGGGTGGCTTTTCTAAGCACTGATGCTTGAAAAGACATTGATGCTAATAGCTATTTTTAGAAAGTCAAAGTCTTTGCAAGGTGTTGTAAGTTCGAAGGTCCTCACATTAGTCACTCCTGCAGTAAAAAGCAAGGAAGTTCTGGTACTGTACTAGACACTCCACAACAGCCTGGGGCATTGGCAGTGCTGTGGGGGAGTATTCCAGAAGCGAGAAAAGATCAGGTCCCGTGTTCAGGTTGTGTGTTTACAGTGCAACTTTCATACAAATTCTCTTAAGAATAACCTGTTGAGTGTGGAACAGCACTCAGGGCATGTAGTAATATGTAGAAGATGCTTTGTGGACACAACTTGACTCCCTGTGGTTTCCTTTTGTATCAAAAGTGGTAATGAAGACCATAAAGCAGCCTGTCTTCCCAGTTACTGGTAGGTGCACGTATGCACACAAAACTACACACACACACATGCATATGTATTACCCATGTGCCTGTCTGTCTGTGTGTATATATGTGTGTCTCTTAATTAAATTGTGGACAGTGTTCTTTGTATGAAATGTGGATCTTCCATCTCCCAAGTCTATCAAAGCACGGCTGGAAAGCTCTTTGATATAACTGAAATACATCTTTACACCCTTTATAGCTGTCCTGTAAAAAACACTCCCACACTTTACCTCTGTCTTGCTATGTTTTGTGCCTCTTAAGCACTGTTTGGAATACTTCAGAGGACAAGATATTCACCTTTTCTGCAGTGCATATGTTCAGTAACCCTGGGAATGCTGTTCCCCTGTGTGTCAGTGATGGGACTGTGACTCATGCAGGGTTGATAAAGTAGGATGAGTGTGGGTCTAATCTGGTGTGATTTAAAAAAAGAACGTTGGCTTTAACACCTCAGTTTACATTTATTTACAGGAATGTGACCTAAATGGCTGCTTTAACACTGAGCATTTGTAGGGCAGCAGTATGAACTGTACGGTGGAATAACCTTTTTCCACTGGTGTATGACGTCTGATGTTAGTTTCTTCTCTTTTTTTCTGCAGGATCCAAACTACTGGATACAAGTACACCGACTGGAGCACGGGGATGGTGGGATCTTGGATCTGGATGACATCCTCTGTGATGTGGCTGATGACAAAGACCGTGTAAGTGCAAATACCCACGGGTGCAGCTGGGCAAGCTCCCTGTCTCAGCACAGCCCAAAAGACCAGGACACAGGCTTGAGGGATTTTTCTTACATAGTTCACTCACTTAACAGATATGAGAAGTCTGTTTTCTTAGGTTTTTCAGAAAGCACAGGGAATCTCTTGTTGGCATCATGACTTTGCCATCCTTTTTGGTAAGACAGGGAGACAGCGAAAATGAAAACCTCTCGCGCAGTGGGAAGAGTACTGCAAAAACATTGAACCTCTGAGTTAGTATTTTAGCTTCACCTCACCGGTTGAATAGGTGCAAAAAACCCATGCTGGTTTTAAACTCTGGAGGGCTGGTGGATTGGTTTGTAAAAGTCTTTCTTGGGACAGTCTGCTAGTTACACAGAACTGGAGAAACTAATTACTCAGTGCTGGGTCTTTGTTTTAAGTAGAGATTCAAATCACAGTCAGCTAAGAGGCTTTTGGTTATTGGCTGCTCGTTTGAGGTTACAGATATTGTGCCTTTGAATTACAAGTTGCAAAAGAGTTAGGTAAGAAGTGCTGTGGCAAACTGTGAAATCCTATGTCAATAGGCCACTTTTCTCTGCAAAGCCACATGTGTTTGCTGTGGCTCCACAGAGTGTCTGAGCCTGACACAGACTTCAGTCTGGAAATGTGTTTCAGGACCCCACTCCATCACAGCCAGGGTCTTTAATTGCTTCTGTTGGAAGCAACGAGAATTCTGAAGGTTCCTTGAAAACTGGCCAAAGGATGACTCTTAGGCTAATTTTTCAGAAAGAAATATTTTGCCTGCAGTTCTTTGTTGTGACAAAATGTAATTGACAGGGTTATTTCAACCAGCACTTTTATAAAGAGAAATGATGAGAGGAGTCCAGGGACACGGTGACTCCTTGCTGTCTGAAGTGCTGGAATTACTCAAGCTGTATAGGGTAACAGTGCTGAGTTTTCAGGAATTTCTTCCATAAAAATAGTGCCCAGCTAAGATTTCACAAAAAGCTAATTAAAACCTCTAGTTAGTTATCTCACAGTGAAGTGCTCAGCTGCCTGATTAGTTTAGCTTCTGCTTCCAGGCTTTAAGGAGCCTGGTGCAAGTTGTCACCATAGATATGCATACACACACGTGTGTGTGTGTGTGTGTGTGTGTGTGTGTAGAGGTATTTTTAAAACTTACTTGAATCAAGCATGACTTAGCTCCTCACATGCTCCTCCCTTCAGAAGGAGTTTGAATCCTGATGACTTCCAGACCTCATTCTTTGGCTGTTACCTTGCCTTGCTGCCTTCAAGTGGGGTAATTCCTCCTAGTGAAACTCTGTGGGTGTTTTTATGTGTGTGACTAATAGCTGAAAAACTCTGACTGCAACTGAAACAGCCTAAGTCATTCATCCAGTATTATTTTTGTTGTCTAGATGGACGAGATACCTACTAATTAGTAGTATTCTGTATTTGCCAAGCTTATATCCTCTGATTCTTTGAATCTGGCACATCTCTACTGATAGCCCTTATCAGTTAAATTTCCTTTATTTAAAAGGCCTTGCAGCATTGATTAGGAAGGTGCAATAAAAACATGCACTGTGCTGTACTGGTTTGTATCCTTGAATTAATCGTTCTCACTTGACCTTCACGTTTGCTTCTTTTCAAGCATTTCAGTCATTAGTCATTGTTTTATGGTTTCCTGTCTTACATTTTACAACTGACCTGCCTGGTTCCTTTTAGTTTTAGATTGACAGCTTTGAATTGGATGGTTCTTCCATAGCAAGTGAATCCACTGTTTTTATGTTAGCAGAACCTGCTACAGGTCTCATCAATGCAAGGTTCTGAATATGTCTCCAGATAGTGGTATTTTGGAAGGGGATCCATAGAGATCAAGTCTGAGCCCCCTGCCAAAGCAGGATCACCTAAGGCAGGTGGCCTGGGGTGGATTTTGAAAGTCTCCAGAGAAGGAGACTCCACAGCTTCTCTGTGCAGCCTGTTCTAGTGCTCCAACACCCTCACCATACAGAAGGGTCTCCTCATGTTGAAGAGGAACCTCCTGTGCTCCAGCTTGTAGATATTGTTCCTTGTCCTGTCATTGAGCACCACCAAACAGAGCCTGGCACCTACACCTTGACACCAGCCCCTCAGATATCTGTAGACATTGATCAGATACCCTCAGAACCTCCTCTCAAGGCTAACCAACCACAGGCCTCTCCACCCATCTTCATAGCAGAGATCTTCAAGCCCTTCAGTCTTCCTCTCTGTTAGACTCTCCAGCAGATCCCTGTCTCCGAACTGAGGAGCCCAGAACTGGACATAGTATTCCATGTGTGGTCTCAAGAGGGCAGAATAAAGGGGGAGGAAAACATCCCTGGATTACTGAGGTCTGTAGGTTTAGTTATTCTCAAAATGAAACATCAACTTATCTGCCTTTTTTTATTTAATGTGGAAAAAAAAACTATTGAAGGTATTTTGAAGCTGAGTGCTTAATAACTTTGTGTTCATTTTTGCAGGGAACTTCTTTTACGTTCTTGAAGACAGATTCCTTGTGCTCTTTACTACCTTTTGAAAATCAGTTAGCTGTTATGATGCATCTTTGGTACACTTTGAGGAAAATCCTTGGAAAGCTTGGACAGATAAATAACCAATATCTCTTTTCCTGAACTGAAGGAAAAATAACTCCCTATAATTTGCTTTTAGTCAACTGTTTAATTTGTTTTAGTTGTTTTAGAAACACAAGGCTTCTTGTTCATTTAGTAATCAGAAGAAAAATTTAAAGATAGGTTAACAAACTGTTTGGATTTCTGTTGTGTGGAAAAGTTTGAAGGATCTCAGAAAACATATGTCAGCTTGACTTACTTCCAGCTTGATGACAGCACACTTGATGACCTCAGTTCAGCTCTCACTAGGCAGACATTCTCAGCAGCAAAAAAACCCCAACTAGCTGAAGAAAAAGACCCCAACTTCCTGTATCATGGATTCTTCTGTCAGGCAGAGGCACATGGACAACTTCACTGATCCTCACATTTTGGGTGTAACATAAAATACTTATTCAGGGGCATCACAGGCTCTTGATTATCCATGGAAAAAAATACTCAGGAAATTCTTGAAGTATATGTATGATTCTACCTTGTTCTCAGTTGAATTCTCTCTGAAATAGTCACTCCTGTTTTTCACAATTGGAACATTGATGAGAATGAGTTGCAGAGGTTGATTTCATAGATCTGTGCTAAAATTTGCTTTGTGAACATTCAGGGTCTAGATTTAACTATGCTAAGTGATCAAATTGTTGCTGAAATTCAGTCAAATCAGTTGCACTTCATTTAAATCTACCTTTAAAGACCTGTAGAGACTTACTGATACAAATTTAGTGCCTGCTTGCTTCAAGAAGTGTAATGGGAGAAATTCTTTAAGCAGTTCTTTATTTAATATGAGGGCACCTTAGGAGCTTTTCCCAGAGTAGTGGAAAGGAATTGACTGTGTTAAACAGATGGTCAATTCTAAATAATGCTGTTGTGTTGTTTACTTCCTCTTGGAAAGCACTCTTGAGTTAGGCATGTGATACACAAAATGTGAGTTTGGAAAGGATGACTGTAACAAATGTTAACTTGAAGCCAACACAAAGAGAAGTCTATTTTGAGCAAATGTATTATGAAGTTAAGGTTAAAGGCTAGCCAGGGACTGGAGAGCTGTGATTACAATATCTCATTGCTGTTGATTTTTGTCCCATCACTCCTATTTTTAGGGGCAGTTATACAAGACCCCAGTTCTATAGTAAATTGTGGGTAGAACACCGGGGATGTGTTGCTGGTGGAAAGAATGAGAATCTGCTAACCCTGAGTCACTTCATTATCTCCAATCGCTCCTGAAAAGCTTTTGAACCTGCTGAGAGTCGCCCAGATGAACTTGTGTTATCTTTAGATTTCCATCAGCACGCAATCTGAATGCTTCTGGTGCTGCTGTTTGTTCTAAATTGGGGTGTCTCTCGGCCTGATTTAAACAAACTTACAGCTCAATTTACATTTGAATTCTCTGACTCTGCAACTGAAGAATTTAACCCTAAACCCATGACAGCGAAGAACAACTTCACGTTTGATTTCTTAAATTTTATTCTGCCTTTAACAGAGTGAATTCACCTGGAGTGAACAACAGAATCTCTAGCTCCAATGAACCAAATCATAGAATGGTAAGGTTGGAAGGGACCTCAAAGATCATCCAGTTCTCACTCCCTGCCATAGGCAGCGACACCTCCCACTAGTACAGGGCACTCAAGGCCCCGCCCACCTCCATGGAGGGAGCAGCCACAGCTTCCCTGGGCAACCTGTGCCAGTGTCTCACCACACTCACTGCAAACAGCTTCCTCCTAACATCCAGTCTAAATCTCCCCTCTGCCAGTTCAAACCCATTGCCCCATGTCCTGTCACTGCAAGACCTTGTCAATAGTCCCTCCCCAACCTTCCTGTAGCCCCCTTCAGATCCTGGAAGGCTACTCTAAGGTCTTGAAGCCTTCTCCTCTCCAGGCTGCAGAGCTCCAACTTTTGTAGCCTGTCCTCATAGGAGACCTGCTCCATTCTTCTGAGCATCTTTGTGGCCTCTTCTGGTCTCACTCCAACACTTCAGTGTCCTTCAATCTGAGAGCAAACCCTAAAAATGCAAAGCAATTGCTGAAACCTGTGATTCTGAGGACTTTCAGTACAGTGGCTGCTGTGCCCTTCTTTACCATTTTCCTCAAAACTTTTCCATCAAACTAAATTTTAGCTACTACTATGATTATTTTTTTTTTTCTGCTACATTGTACAGCTTCTCTCTTGTTCTGTAAATGCCTTCCCAGCTCCCAGGAAAGCAGAATGACCTTGAAACAATTTGTTGTTACTCATAAGTGACTTGGCAAAACAATTTTGAGCATAAGGCATTCTTTTCCTGTAGCAGCTTAAAATAACTACTTGAACCACTGAGCTTGGGAAAGTTACTACTAGAAAAGAAACCTTTCATAGAGCAATTCCATCATTATTTTCTGTGTTAAAAAAAAATTCAAATCCCCCTTATGTGTAACAAGGAACTCTAGAAGCCTGCAGATTTATTGTTACTTTTTAAACAAACCTTAATTACGTGTTTAGAGATTGACAGTTTGATGCTAGCCAAGGTTCTGACAAATTGATAAAGCCAAAATGTTTCTATTTTTGTCAGGTTTCCATGCATTAACAGCATTGACTTCTTGTTATTGGGAAGGCCATGTGATTTTTAGGACCACCTGGCTGGTGGATTTAAAGCAAAAAGAAGTTTTTACGTAGTCCTTATTCCCAGATGCTCTTTTATGAAGATGTATTTGGAATAGCATACTCCAAACATTGATATTTTCTTCTGCTTGTAGTGTTTGAAATAAGCAGTGTGAAGTTCAAACTCAGGGATAAGACTAAAACCCGTGGAAGTAAGCTCCCGAAGACCGATGAGATGTCAGGAAGAAGGCCAAAAGTGCTCCACCAAAGTGTCCCAAAGTCAGTAAAATTCATGGAGTATCTACTCACATCTGATACACAATCCTCATTTTTGTCAGAAGTGATTTGCATATTCATATTAGCTCATGGAATTTGTTATGTATGTAAGTCTCCTGCACATGTGTTCCTTATATACTGTAGAGGTCTCTTGGTGGTCATTTGGGCATCCATCGTCTTCCTCCCTTTGGCCCTTAGCTGAACTTCTTTGCTTGTGCTCCCTAGGCTGTCTGATAGGGTCTGCAACTAACTGAAGGGACATGGTGGAGGGGCTGCTGCTGGTCTCTTCTCACAGCTAACTGGAGACAGAACAAGGGGGAATGACCTCAAGCTGAGGCTGGGGAGATTTGGATTGGACATGAGGAAAAAGTTTTTCACAAAGAGAGTGGTCAGGGACTGGAATGAGCTGCCCAGGGAGGTGGTTGAGTCACCCACCCTGGATGTGTTTCAGGGTGGTTTGGATGTGATGCTTAGGGAGATGGTTTAAGGTGAATCTTGTAGAGTAGGGTTCTAGGTTGGACTTGGTGATCCTGAGGGGCTTTGCCAACCTGCGTGTTTCTGTGATTCTGTGACAAGACACACTGACTGCAGAGTCAGTCTAAACCAGTTTGCTCTTCTTAACTTCTTTCTCAAGCCCAGTTACAATTTCTTATTGTTTACACAGTTAATGATTCCTAGTTCACACAATAATGATTCCTAGTTCACACAATAGATGCATTCTAGGAGGACTACCTATTCCTAAATAGGTAAATTTAGGACTACCTATTCCTAAATAGGTAAATAAATTCCTAAATTCCTAAATACAAGGTCCTGCAATGACAGGACAAGGGGCAATGGGCTTAAACTGGCAGAGGGGAGATTTAGACTGGATGTTAGGAGGAAGTTCTTTACAGTGAGGGTGGTGAGGCACTGGAACAGGTTGCCCAGGGAGGTTGTGGATGCTCCCTCCCTGGATGTGTTCAAGGCCAGATTGGATGAGGCCTTGAGTAACCTGTACTAGTGGGAGGTGTCCCTGCCTATGGCAGGGGGTTGGAACTAGATGATCCTTGAGGTCCCTTCCAACCTTACCATTCTATGATTCTATGAAATGTTCCTGAGTTAGTAGGGTGTCAGTAGCAGATTGATTCACTGAAATGGCAGAAGGCTGCACCTCACAAAAACAGCTGAATGCTTCTGTGCTATTTCATGAGTATCATCAGTTCACTGAAAGAAAAAGGGAGAGGACTTCACTTCTGTGAGTGAAGTGTGAAAGAAGTAGGAAGGAAAGTGGGAACATTAGCAGGCCTCATGAGCCCTTCCCTTTCCATTCTGCAAGTGGCCTCAATTTCCACAGTGGTTGCTGTGGCAAAGCAATGGGTAGAGAAGTAGATGGGTGATGGAGTCTGGTGGTGAACATTCTCCAACCACAAACCAAGCAACCAAAACAGATTTTCTAGCAATAGCAAAAGCACAAAGGAAGTTGCAGTGTTGGTTGCAGGTATAGATTAAAGGCTTCTCTGCCAGCAGTGCCTGGGTGCACCAGGACTGTCAATTTTGAAAAGAGGATGCTAGAAGCTTGTTGTAGGTGAATGTGAAATCACAAGTGACATTGAGAAATGTTACTCTTGTCCTTTTCAGAGCAAGATCTGTAGCCCCAATTTAAACTGAAGTTTTCAGTAGCAGACTAGGTGAAAGGAGGTAGATTTTGTGTGTAAAAATAATACTTTTTGTTTTCAAAATTCATTTGCTGAGATTTGCAAAATTCATGTTTAGGGAAATGTGAAAAAATGTAATCCAGATATCTTCCTGTTTTCTTTAAAGATTTTTAAGGACCTCTGTCCCTCTCAGTTTTCTTTGTAGGTTACTGTCTTTCTCTTTGGAAACAATTTCATCCTTACTGTATTTACTGCACCTCTTCTAGATCTTTTCCTTTTCAAAAAGTTGATGTTTGTAAATCATGGGAGCTGGTAATGTGTGAACTTTTGGGAGTTCATTGGGAGCTCTCAATTTGTGAAGAAGGGGTCTCTTCAAACTTTGCTGAAAACCACCGTGTTGAAATGATGATGGTGTCACTGTCTGATATTAGTGGCACTGAAGGGCATTATATGGCTATGGATGACTCCTACAGTGTTACAAACCCACACTTCAACTCAAAACATTTAAGAATGGATTTATTTCTCTGTCCTGTGATTTTACATTCACCTACAACAAGCTTCTAGCATCCTTTTTTTCAAATTTGACAGTCCTGGTCCACCCAGGCACTGCTGGCAGAGAAACCTTTAATCTACACCTGCAGCCAACACTACCACTTCCTTTGTGCTTTTGCTATTGCTAGAAAATCTGTTTTGGTTGCTTGGTTTGTGGCTGGAGAATGTTCACCTACATTCATCTGTGTAAACCTACACAGAAATCTACAGTGAATTTAGAATTAGACCATTATGGCTAATAAATGCATGATACTCAAATAACTTTTCATTAATTTTAGCAGTACCACTTTGTCCTAGAGGTATATTATTCATTCTACAAGAAAGGAAGAATTTGCAGGAGAAGTTAGTTGTGGGAATTCATTAACACTAGCCTCTTACTCCTTGATATCATCAGGTCTTGAAAGAAATACTGTTTCAACTTCAGAGATATTTCCTAACAGAGGTGGTGGTGAGACTCCTACACTAGAGGACTGACCCATATTAAAGCTTAATTATAGTAATGGCTAATCCTGTAAGTATCAATTATTCATGGTTGTTTTCTACATGAAGTAATGTCATGGAAAAAATCAGGGAAAGTTTCTGGAAGAGACCCTGGACAGTGACACAAGTTTGTCAAAAGACAGTTTTCCTTCTTGCCTCTTACCACAGTGACAGGGCTGGGTTTGCAGGCACCTTCCTATGTGCACAGCTTTGTGCTTTGAATATGTTTTGCTTAATGGAAATCCACAGCAGCAAGTCTTGGGGCTCTACACTCTTGTAGCGTTCCTTGACTAATGTGTTATGCAAGGGAAACATTCCTACCTAAACACAGTCCTGCTACAAAAGTTGCAATCTCATCTGTCTGATAAGATTTCCACACTCTCACTAGGATGAGAATCCCTTAGCATTGCCTTCTTACCCATTGATACCAACAGATACTAAGAGAGAGGTGTAACAATTTCCCAGGAAGGATGGTGAGATGAACACGTAGGCTTGGGCTGAACTTTCTAGATGGCTTAGTAGGTAGAGTACCTCCTGACTCTGTAGTGTGAGTAGTCTTTCTGACAAAGAGAAAAGGGAATATTCAAATTCTGCTAAAACAAGGTCCCTAATGAATGCAGCACCTACCTCATGCTGAAGGCTCCTTCAGCAAGCGCCTTGGATCCAAAGAGAAGGAAGTAACAGACTGTCTGCTTTGGAGGGGTTTTCAGCTGTCTTGACTTCTGAGATACCTTCCTAGGAGTAGTCCAGAAAGGAAGGAGTTAAGAAGATGCTTTGAACCCAAAGTCTTCTGCTTCATCCCCACACCCTGCTGGTGTACTCCACACCCTGTTGGTGTGCAGGGAGCTACCTTCCGTTTACCTTTAGCGTGCTCAGCAGGATAGTCACTACATTTTTCAGATTAGCATCACTGCTGAAGCCTGTTTGAGTCTATACAGCAAGAAGGAGTTCTGCCTGCTCCTCGGTGGCATACAGGACGATCAGCTTGCTTCATTCGTGCAGCCTGTTGGAAGAACTGACATTGTTCTTAGGCGGCCTCTGTTCCTTGAAGATTGCTCTGCTTCCTATGGGATTGAAGTCTGTTCCCTGTAAGCGTGGTGGCAGCTTGCTAGTACTGGGTTCTTATTTTCTTGGGAGGCTGTTGGCTGGAAGGTAACCATACTTTGGTGGATGAAATGGCAGACACACCTAAGAGGAAAATTACAAAGAAGTCATCGTCTTTTTCATACGATCGCCGGAGAGATTCAGTGAAAGTGAGGAGACAGACCAAGTCTCTTAGCTTTAAGTCTGCTACACTGGGTGCTCAAAAAAGACAGGCTCAGAAAAAGCAGGTTTGTATTTGGATATTCCTCAAAAAAACCTCCTTACTTCCTAAAGCCTTGGAGATTGTTAGGCTTGCTGCGTTACTATGAGGTGGAAGGATCTCTGCTAATTTGTAGTCCGAATGAGTGTGTGGATGTGTGTACATACAAGCTTGTGTGCAAGTAGAACTGGATTTTTCTGCTATAGTGTTTCTTAAAAGCTGGCTAAACTTGTGGTAATTTTATTGCCAGAACAAGCTGTATCTGTTCTGCTTTTACAACCCGGTTTAGGACTTCTGTTTTGTCTCGAGTCATTGCTCCTATGGTGTAATGCACACCCTGTGAGGTTTTGGTAGGGGTGTCTGTTGTGTTGAAAAACATGATGGTTACTGAAACTCTTGAAATTATTTTTCAGGCTCACTGTTCTTTGTTATTGTTAGTTTTAATGTTGAAGAGTACCAGACTGAGAGCTTTAGGGAGTGAAGTATTTTACTTACTCCAGAACAGGTCATGCGAGTAAGCAGCAGCACCTGTTCTGGTGGGACCAGTTCTTAGGGTTAGAGGGCAGCTGAATGCCTTGGCAGTGCGGCACTGCTGTGCTAACAGACTTTCATACACAGAACCTTGTCCTTTATAGCTGGGATGTAGTGAAACGAGGTGTTTCCAAAGACAAGATGTAGTGTGCCGCGTAGTAAACAGAATGATGAGTGAGTCAGTTCTTGAAATGTCTTTGTGTGCAGCTCTCCAATTTGATCTGGAGTGAGAGGAGCACAGGACTTCACCAGCTGTTTGTTGCTCTGCCTTTCTACACTCAGATTGCCTTTTGGAAGGGCTCAAAGGAGCTTTGCAGGGCATTTTTAATTAGCTGTGTAGAACACCAAGCATTTTAATACTTTGAAATACTGTTTCCAGAAATGCTTTAGAATGGACTGGCTTTTCATTTGCAGTAGAAGTGAATTTCACATCGAATCATAGAATGGTAGGCTTGGAAGTGACCTCAAAGATCATCTAGTTCCAACCCCCTGCCATAGGCAAGGACACCTCCCACTAGTACAGGTCATTGAAGACCTCGTCCAACCTGGCTGGATAATAATGTGGGTAAATAGTTTTCATTGCATCTGGTCCTGAATTTTGAAGGCATTCTATCTGTTCAGATTCAAGAAAATTCAAGTTGTTGTAAACCTTGGTACTAGCTTTAAAACAAAATGTGATGTGGGCTTATATTTGAAATTTTTTTTTTTTTTTTTTTTTTTTTTACTACTTTCTGGTGGAAACTTGAAATGTCTGCTTAAATAGAAAAGTATGGACCAGTAGGATACCAGAATGTTCCAGCTTCGGTGTGTTCCTTTAGATGAAACCCTTTTGTTTGCATTGCAGTTCCAGAAGTTTTAAGTGAGGAAACAGCTGAAGAAGTCTGGAACACTTTCAGAAGGGCACCAAGCTCTGACTGTGTTTTTGTCCCCTCTACTAGTAGATGGAATTTGAGGAGTGAAAATAAAAAATGTAAATTTTATGAAGCTATAAAATATCAAATAACGCCTGTGTGCGTTCACGTCCATTAGCTCTTTTGGAGAGAGGGAAAGACTACTTAAAACGAATGTGATAATTTCATTTTTAGTTGCAAATAATTTCAATTTTCCCAGACCTTGAGACCCCTCATCTTTTGGATGTCTGCCATGGTTATTTTCTGACCTCTAGTGGCTAAGAATAAAAACATCCTCGGTTGCTGAATTCGAGCAGATGCTTGGACAACTCCTGAGTGTATTCTTCCTGCTTTGATTATTTTAATCCTCTAAATTCTGTTTCTCTTGACAAGGTGGTAACTCCTCAGTTATGCAACATGAACTGATGAAAGCTTTGGTCGTTTTAGGAGCTGCCTCTTTTGATGTGTTTAATGAAGGACAAAATGAGGAGAATTTGAGATCAAGATCCTTATGTGCAAGGGAACGTGAAAAAGAGATCTAGTGCTATTTTTAGCTCTTTTGTGAGAGTCTTTCAAGTCCTCTTTGTCATCGTCAGCTGACTGATTACTGTGACATGAGTTTAGAGCCTCAGTGGATTAACTAAAATCTGAAACTGTTTTCCTGATAGCTACTTAGGTTTTGAATACAGGGTTTTGGAACTTGGCAGGATTGGAGGCTCCTGCAAGAATATGAAGAGTTAGCACAGGCTGGAGATTTAGGCTTTGTACCTGCGAAATCCTGCTTTTTTTGTTTCCATAGAAAGCGATAGAATTGAGCTGAAGCACTTTTTTCTTTCTGTGTGTGTGGGTTTGGTTTTTTTGGTGTTTCTTTTTTTCTTTTCATTTTGTGAGCATCTGAGAGCTGGCAAAGCCTATGAACTACACTTTCTGCGTTCTTATTGGAAGGAAACACTGAGTGGAAAAATGACACTGGAAAGACTGGGGGTATGAGGGAAGGGGGCAGCTCAGAAGTCAGTGGTTTGTCACATGAAATTCTGTGATAAGGAACTTACATAGTAGGTGTACTACTGGCCTGTGACAGGTTTGGTGAGCAAAACTCAATAGCAGCAGTACCTGCAAAGCAAATTATTTGTCTTCAATTAGGGTACTTAGTAGTTCATCAGTAAAGAAAAAATAAGGATGAGAGGAATCTCACATAGTTAATTTTTGGATGATATCTTTGCAAACCATAGCCAGTGATTGCTTTTATTGATGTTCTTCCCAATTTATTTATTTCCTTCCCCTCCCCGCCCCCCCCCTCCCCCAAGAGCTTGTTTTGAACTCTCTTGGGGATCTTGAGTGTATTCTCTAGGGAGAAGGAAAAAGTCAACTTTAAGTGCAGGACCTTAGGATTTGTTGTGAAAATCTGATCCTGTTTCTTCTAATATGAAACCAGACAAGCACGTGGAGAGAAAAAGCATGTGATGTGTGTAAAGCTGCCCTGGGAGATAGGAGTGTGTGGGTTCCTCTGACACTTGTGGTGTTAGAAGAAACTTGACCTGTCAAAGCTCATTCACCCTGGAGCACAGCCAGCTGTGAACTATGGGGGCTACGTATTGCTATTAGAACTGTGATGGTAGCAGAGCGAGGTGGGTCTTACCAAGTGAAGTAGGCACACCTCGAGTTAAACACAGAGTAAAGGCAGAGCAGAGTGGTGTGGTAGTGAGAGGCTGAGTCTTCTTTTTGGCTGTTGTGGTAGATGTGTACATTAGAGTGTTTCCTGCAGCTATGTAAACCACTTGGTGGCCTTTGGTGTGAAGCTGTTGGTTAATGTCTTCCCCTGTGCTGGTTTGCTGGGTGGTGATAGGTAAGTCATCCTCTCCCAGAAACAGTGAGTCCCTCCCCTCGCCTTGTCCTGGTGGTTAATATGGCACCACATACGGGCATGCCGTCTGGGGAAGTATTTTGCTGTGCTGGTAAAATAACAACGTGTTGCCAGGAGCACTTCAGATTTAATTGGTGATTTCTTTAATGCAAGCAAATTATTTGGCTTCATTTTGTCAATTTTACAAGTTCATCTGATCTAAACTGAGCTATCAGTTCTTTGCTCTGCTTGAGTAATTGTTGTGAGAGCTCATCTAAGAGTTAACACGATTAACTGCATTTTTTGGCTTCCTAAAGGTGTGGCTTTGTGGTGGCTTTTTGTCTGATGTGTCCTTGTGCACACCCAGACATGGCTGTGCTGCCCTGGTGCCAACAGTAGGCATTTCTGGTTGTGCCATGTGGGGTCAGTGTGTTGATCAGCCTGAAAACTAAACCTGCCAAAAACAGGACAGTGCTTATGGAAGAACAGGAGAGACAAAGGACCGCGAGGAACAGTCTGGGGGCTGGCAGCAACTTTACTGTCACCACATCTGTGGATGTCACAGCAAAAAGTAGGAGTCTCCCTCAGCAAAACTGCCTTCAGGGGTCCAGCCTTGCCCACTAAATGAAGTGGTATATTGGACCTCTAATTTAGCAGTGCACAGCAGCACCCAGTGTGGGCTGGGAAGTAGGTGCAGAGGAAGGCAGGTCCTTTGTCTTGCTTGTGCCCACAAAGGGCTTTTGGGGGCCAACAGAGGACCAGGTCAGGTTTGACCAGGTGCAGCATATTGAACTGGTTCTGTGTGTAGTCTCCAAACTTCTCATGGTTGAAAACATGTGCTTTGTCTTGCCTGATACTTTTCATCTGCCCTTGAAATGGAGGCGTACGCCAGTGAGAGTGGGAAATGAAACAGTCAAAGACTTGTAGGATGATGGAAGCTGGAAGGGATCTCTGGAGTCACTTAGTCAACCACCATGCTGTAAACAGGGCCACTTAGCCCAGTGTCTGTGTCATCTGCAGGCATGGAGACTGGCACACCTTCTCTGGGCACCTGTTTGCTGCCAGGGTGAAAAAGTGTTCTCAAAGCAGAATCTGAATTTCCTGTGTTGCAACTAGTGTCAGTGTTACTTCTCCTCCCACTAGTGGTCACCTCCCAGAAGATCCCAGCTCTATTTTCTCTCTGCCCTTCATCGGACCATAGGGGACAGCAAACTTTGGTTTTTAGCCTCCTTTAAAGCAAAGTAGCCCAGCTCTCTTGGCATCTCTTTATATTCCCTATGGTCCTTTGACGTGCTGGTGGCTGTCACTGGGCATGCCAGCTACACTTCATGCTGTCACAGACAGGTCTGGAGGCAGCTCCCTTCACCACAAGGGCACACGCCTGACTCGCCTTCCAAATGCTGTCCAGAAGGGATCTGCCTGTCCTTTTCTGTAAGCCCTCTCAGCACCCAGCTGGCAGCCAGCCAGTGCTGCTGCACGCTGATTATTCATTTAAAATTCTTGGTGGCATTCCCTGGTTGGCAAGGAGGCAACATGCCTTTGCAATAACGCCCCTGCCTGACTTCTACTCTCTTTTCTGTGTATTTTCCCTGCTGCTAACTTGCTGTCTGGGCAGGACTATACCCTCAAAATGAGGATGATGCATTTCAAAAGACGCTGTTGTCGGCTGCAGGACTGCCTTTCTGGATGTACTCCTTCTGTTCAAGTCAAGGAGGAAAAAAGCCCTGCAAATACAAACTAGGTGGGAAAAAAAAAGGGGGGAATGATTTCTGGATGTACCTACTGGAAACACTCCCTTTCAAAATGCTCACATTGCCTGCATTTTCACAGAAGCAGAAAAGTTGTGTTTTAGCACCCTGAAGTACTTGGCAGTACCTTCTGAAGTGCTCTGCTGCTGCTTTTGTAGAATGACGACACCTGCATGGCTTCAAACTTGTGTTATTTCCTGCTATACATCAGCAGTATTTTGATTGCATTTGAAACAGTGAAGTTTCTGAGTGAGTGGGTTTTGCTTTCATTTTAATGCCTTTAGAAAAACTTGTGGTTTATTGTTTTTCAATTGACAAATTCCATATGATTTTATCTAATTTCCAGCTAATAAGTTTGTCACTTCTGTAACTGCAATGGAGTTTCGTCTCCTGTTACTCTGTGCTAGGGTGAGCATTTTGCTTTATAGCAGGTTGAATTTTAATGTTTCTTGACAAAAAGGAAGGAAAATTAATTATTTAAAAATATTTCCCCTGTCTCAAAGTGTAGTTCTCAGACAGAAAGCAAGGAATGTTTTGCTTTCTCAGCAATTTCTGTCACTTGAAGTGTGAGTTGATCATGGAGGTAATAGCACATGGGGAAAATCCAGTGGGAGCTGTCTGATTTCATATGTATTTCAGTTCAAGCACTTAATATTCTTTTGATTTGTGGACTGTAGATTTCACTGATGGTATTAGTGGCTTTTAGAAGAACAGCCCCTGACAGGTGACATCCATCTAACCAGTCACTGCCTAATCTGACTTGAGGCTGCTGATTGCATTATCTGGCTGATTTGAAATACAGTAAATATTAATGACTCTTCATCTGTTATTTAAAATAAATGAAGTAGTGAGAGCGTGATGGTCATATTTCATGCTTCTGCTCTAACTAGCTTCTTGTCATCTGTTCTGATAGCATCAGTTTTCATGACACATTTTCTCCTAATTATTTTTTCTACGGGTAATTTCTTGAGGAAAACTTAAATGTTGATTTAATTTTCAACTCTGCCTTGGTGAGCCCACACCTGCAATGCTGTATCTAGTTTGGGGCTCCTCAGTTCAAGAGAGACAGGCATCTGCTGGAGAGAGGGATGATGAAGGGACTTGAACATCTCTGCTGTGAAGAAAGACTGAGAGACCTGGAGCTGTTTAGCCTAGAGAAGAGAAGGCTGAGAGGCCACCTTGTCCATGTCTGTGAATATCTGAGGAGTGGGTGTCCAGACTGAGAGTTGGAAGGAATGTAAAGAGGTGCAGAACAGGATTAGTGGTACTAGTTCTTCCTAATGATCAGAATACCCACACATGGGTTTGAACTTACCTCTGCCATATGCCATATGTGTTAAAATGGATGGTTAGAAAGTTTAGAGAAAACCTAAAAACTCCTTACTTAGCTACTGAGCATCTTTAAGATGAACTATGGAAGGTTTTCATAATAGAGTTTACTACTAAATCTCTTAGTGCTTTAAAAACCCCCACAGAACAAAACCCAGTAAAGCCCACACAATACTTCCCTGAAAAGAAAACTCTTAAAACCCAAAGGTAGCAACCATTTATCTATATTTCATTGCTTTCATTCTACTTTTATTGAGGGCAAGATCAAATGTGAAGTATCATAACTCGTGCTTATGAGAACCACAGTGTCCCGTAGTTTGTCACTCTTTTGAAGTCAATTTGTCAGTTAAGGACTGTTCCAATTTAAAAAATACTGTAAAGGTGAAACATTGCTAATGAACTTAGATTCTCTTCTGCAGTCCTTGCTTTCCCAGTTTACCTGCTCTTCCTCTGTCGGCACTTTGGCACTTTAAGGCAGACGCCGCCGATTTCTTTGTTTTGAATTTTAAGTCATTCTTGTTACACATCTTTCATCAAAAATAGCTGTCATAAATCTGTCAGCTGTCAGAAATAAAAGTCAGCTTTGAAAACTTTTGAAGTATTGCAATACATTTTCATTAAAACAAGTTGTCAGCAGAGAACATATTTCTTGTGGTGACACTGGCAAACTGCCTTGACGGATGACAGCGGGCAGCGGAGTGTCACTGCGTGGCATCGGCCGAGAACAATACCACAGCTGTAGATGCAGGGCTGAGGCATCCCTCTCTGCCCTATCAGCCTGCTGCACCTGTTTGCTTCCTGGGCAAGCCATGGAGCACTGGCACTGGTAGTTGCTCATGGACGTGGATAGATTTGCATTGGGGGAAACAGTTGTGGAGTGGTGGTGTAGCAGTCTCTTGCCTTCTGAGAATAGCAGTGATTCCCTGAGTCATTAAAATGTTGATGCTTGCTGTTGGAAAACAACTTACTGAGCTATTCAGTACTCTGTGTAAAAAGATGTTCACTTACTGAACTGTAACCAATTCCATTTTATTCTTCCTCCCATGCTCTGGCAGAAGTTGGGTGAGCTGAAAATAGACACTGTGACACAGGTGAATTAAATAACTTGAACATTGCCTTTGTTTAATGTCTGGGTGTCAGATGATTCTTTTATCATTTGGATACCTGAACAGCTACAGTTGCATTACAGAATAAGGAAGGCTTCCAAATTTTGTTTTTCCTTTACATCTACTGGAGTAGGTCCAACAGAGAGCTGCAAGGGTGATGAAGGGACTTGGAACATCTCTTCTATGAAGAAAGACTGAGAGAGCTTGAGCTGTTGAGTCTTGATAAGAGAAAGTTGAGAGTGAATCTTATTTAGATGTAGCCTTGTTCAGATCAGTATTTGGACTGCACTCATAAAATCTAGCAGCTATATCTCATGCTTTGATCAACCAACAAAATCTTTAGGTTCAGATTTTTTTTTTTCCTTTGGTTCTCTTTGCTAATCCTAAAAGAGAGTCCCCTGTAAAAGCTACAGGAGTGTGTAAATGGTGCCTGACCTCTTAAATAACTTTTTTTTTTCCTTTCAATTTGTTTTCAAGTTTCTTTGCACTATTATTTTCTTATTTCTGTGTTTATTTTCTTAATTCTATTTCTGGTAAAGCAGGTTTTACAGAGACTGCAGTGAAAAGCCATATGGCTTTTTATTGTTGTTGTGGGAATTATTCTTGGAGCCATGAGAAAATTAGGAAGGGGGAGGGAAAAATAAGCTATAGAGGTGTTTCTGTTGGTTTTACCTTTTGCTTCATTATGTGTTTAGTTGAGTAGATAAATCAATGGAAACATCTGTAACTCAATGAATTAATTTAATGGAAGAAGTTTGGGAGCAGTAAATCAGTGACAGGGCTATGAACTTCAGTACAGACAGATTTAAGGCAGTAGTTTTAAATGTTGTTTCTTTTTAGGAGAATCTTTAAAGGTGATAGGTGATTAAATAAATGGATTTTTTTTTTTTAGAAGCATAATTGGCAGAAATGCTGGTGATCTAACTGTGGTAAGCTCTAAGTGTTTTACATATCCAGGCATATTTTTTATTCAGTTGGGAAGGTAAATCTCGTCTGTGTAGAAGCGATTGTATTTAATGATGCTATTCCGGTTGACAGAAATAGACATTGTATGGAAGCAAACAAATAAATGACTCCTCAGGCTTTGTTAACGTTGCACACAGTAAGATGGAGAGAAGTTCCTGCTGTTCAGTGGTGGTGTTGTAGCATGGAAATGTGTTCCTTGAATGTAAATAAGAACACTTGTTTGTATTCTGTCTGTAACCTGATAGGTGGAGTTCTTCTTTGTCTAGGATATTTATAGTGAAGCGTAAATGAATAATAAGAGCACCACACTAATGCAGTTCTACTTTATTCAAGTGTAGAAGGATGTGAACTAGGCTAGGGAGTGTTATGGGAGTAATTGCTTGGGTGTCCCAGTGAGGAGTACCTCCCTGTTATTAATGCCCCAGCAGTTGTAATATGCCTCATCTGCACTAGTCAAAACAGTTACTAATGATCATAAGTTAAGAAACTCTAGCAAAACCTTTCCAGTCTGTTTTGCCTTGTTCAGGCACTCAGGAATGGCACAGGAACAGGTCAGTCTGAGATGTCACTCCCTGAAAGGTAGCTGTAGCCTGTATAGGTTCCTCTCCCCTGGCTCTGGTGACAGGTTTTGGCTCGGCATCTTCCTGGAGGAGCAGCTGCAACTTGGCTTTGCTTGAGGGGAACCACTCCCAGGTTAGCAGCCACTGAGGGAGTGTAAACAGGTTAGTAAGAGGAGCTTAAGTCAGCATCTGCAAAATCCTCTGCAGCCTTGTTTCAGATGCTGTTGAAAATCCAATTTAAAGAAGTGTTTTGGGTCCTCTGACTTTGACAGTCCAGGTATTTTACACAGTGTTGTGAAAGTGTTTCTCAGGAATCACTGAGTGGTAGGAGCGTGCTGGTGACCTGTGTGCTGCTTCTGTCTTGTCCCCCTCCCTGTTAGTAAGCCCAGCCTTGCTGTGCCTTTATCCCTGTTGTCAGAGGAGCCCATGCAAAGCTGTGGCCTGGAAGAAACCAGTTTTCATTAGCAGCATTCAATTAAGTGGAGGATGATGCAGGTCCTGGATTAGCAGTCCTGTCGTTCAGGGCCTTTTCTGTTGGCTCTCCAGTCAGGCTGCCTATGTATGTTTTGTTTTGCTTGAGTTCAGGCCAAAATAAAATGGTATCCAGCTACCCTAGTTGATATTTAAACTCCTTTTGGTGCTTCGATGTGTACATGTTCTGGGGTCAGATTGCTTAGGTTTGTCTTGTCCAGTGAAGGAGGTTAGCTGAGTAGGCCTTAGCTGAGTTACCTGCTTCTGCATCTTGGCAGTGAGGCAGCTCACAATGATCATGCCCAAGCTGTTGCAGGTGCCACTTGGTTAAACTGGGAAAATTCTCTTCCCTCCCCCTTTTCATTGAGTGGGTGAAACTTGAGTGTGTTGAGCCTCTTAGGTTAAATATTTCACTAAATCTACTGAAGTTATTTAAATAAAGATTGTTGGAATGAGTCACTGCTTCAGAGGTTTTCAGTAACAACTGGAAAGGGTACATTAAGTAAAATGTGGAATGTAACAAAGGTGCAAATTATGAAAGGGATGCCAGTTTATCTTATTTTCTGCCCTTTATATTTTAACCTTGGCATATTTTTATGCGGAGTTCAATGAGCTCTGAGAGGAGATCAGAATGAAAACTTCAGGTCCCACTTACATGTATCTTTGTTTTCAATAAACATTGGGAACTAGTACAGTTTTTAGTTAAGTTTGCACCATGTCCTTCAGAAACATACAAAGGTAAGCATCGTGGGGGTTTTACCTCAAAATATACATTTATAATTTATTTCCCTTCTCCCCTTTAATGTTTCACTGCTTTTAAAGGGATTGTATAGAGCTGTGGTTTCTTCTGCCTTGGTGAATTTTATACTGTAGAAATCTGATGTGAAGTTGGCTGCACCCCACACATTAGGTGCTTTGGTATAGGTAATTTGCTTTTCAGCATAAAACATTAAGTACTTTGAGATCTCTTAGTGAAAGATTCTGCACAAGATTTGAGTACTGACATGGCAGCAAGATTGGATTGATTGTAGCACTGGATATTACACATGACACCAGCATACCTTGCATTCAAAGTGCAGCTTTACACAGTCCCTAGCACTGGTTCTTATGGTGAATATTAACTGCTAAGCTACAGTTTGATCTTCTATGTTTGGTGCATTCACCCATTCAAGGAATGTTGGCTAAGCCCTGAATCCTGCCATTGCAGGGATGTGCCCACTCTGATGATGCAACCCCAAAGAACAGGTCCTAATCTGAAATGTTTGTAGATATATGCTCCTATATGTCTGTGTGCACACACAGGAGAAGGTTACATCTTACCTGAGTGCTTCAGTTCTGCTTTGTTTGTCAGAGCTTCCTTGTCCAAAGCTCACCTGCTGCTTTGTTGGTTGAGTTAGGAACTGTGCCCTTGATGTTAACATGCCAACTTTTTTTTTTTTTTTTAGTATTGCAAAAGGCAAAAGCCATTTTTGCAAGATCTTGCATGATATTTTCTGATGTTTTGGGGTTTAAACAACAGGTAACATGTACAAATGGTATGAAAATCAGGGCAGCTTGTAGTGTTCAATAAACCTGGAAGTCTTTCTTTTGCAGCATGTTTCCTTCAGGCAGATAAGCATAGTCTGAGTGCTCTTACAACTGCTCTGCAGCCTCTGGTTTAGAAGCTGAGCGTGTGCAGGCTGCTGGGGAGCTGCTCAGGCTGCTGCAGCCCGGAGTTGTTCATAATGAATACTGCCTTTCTGTTCTCAGCATGCCTGTAATTAATGGGAGAAACGATTTGAGAATGAACTGCAGGCAGGTACAGGCCATCATAGCCAGGTGTTCCATTATTGTCATTAAGAAGCACATGCAAGTTCCTGCTGTGCACTTCTAGAAACATAACAGTAACCAAATCCCTTTGGATTTTGATGGATTTGTCCATTGTATTAAAGGATGATTAAAATGATTAGATGCACTGTGTTGAAGCATGAATTTTCTGAACATCTTTATCAAGAACAGGTAGTAATTAGAGTCTACTTGATACATGATACACATCCTACTCCTTGTAGCTTTTTTTTTTTCGTTCTACAACTGTACCAGATTTTAATCAACATACTTGAAAATAAATACGAAAACTTGTGCATTTGTTGTTACACATTCAGTAGCAATATTGCTGTTCTCTCAAAGAGGGAGATGTAGTATTAAAAAAGAAAATATCTAGACTTAGGATTAGTTATCATCCTCAAAAAGATTTTGGGGTTACATGTGAAGCAGATGGCATTTCTTTTTTTCTTTTTTACTGGGGAAAAAGAAGCAGCCTGGACTGAAATAAACTTGTCTGCATGGACTGAGGGCTTAGTTTTGAAATGACCCGGGGTGAATGCCATCCAGAGGGACCTGGACAGGCTGGAGAGTTGGGCCCAGGCCAACCTGATGAAATTCAATAAGGCCAAGTGTAAGGTCCTGCACCTGGGTAGGCACAATCCCAAGCACAAATACAGGCTGGGTGGTGAATGGCTGGAGAGCAGCCCTGAGGAAAAGGACCTTGGAGTCTGGGTTGATGAAAAGCTCAACATGAGCCTGCAGTGTGCACATGCAGCCCAGACAGCCAACCGAGTCCTAGGCTGCATCAAGAGAAGCGTGGCCAGCAGAGCAAGGGAGGTGATTCTGCCCCTTTACTCTGCTCTCGTCAGACCCCACCTGGAGTACTGTGTGCAGTTCTGGAACCCTCAGCACAGGAAGGACATGGAAGTGTTGGAGCGGGTCCAGAGGAGGGCCACAAAGATGATCAGAGGGCTGGAGCAGCTCTCCTATGAGGACAGGCTGAGGGAGTTGGG
>VWZE01019352.1:771570-829597 GCA_013396675.1 Eubucco bourcierii
CCCTTCCAACCTTACCATTCTATGATTCTATGAACAAGGCGCTTTTCGCTTAGGTACAACCAGACCAACGCACTTAGTGCTCTCTGTGAATGCTGGGAGCCCAGAAAGCTTCCATTTGCCCGTCTTGCTTTTAAAAGCACAGCTTGCGCTGCGGCGGCTTCGTTTGCCATGCTGCCGTTCGTCCTTGTTTAGGAGTAGCAAGGAGGTGGAGACCCTGGAGGAGGAGGAAGGCGGAGACGCCAGCTCCCTCTTGTGTTCACTCTGCTCAATTGCACTCATCCGCTTGCTTCGCCTCCCCTTCTGCTTGGAGGCTGGATGAGCGCAGAGATGCCTTACAGACATGCTGATGGTGCAGCTGCTGCTATATAGTGTTTTGCAAAGCGTGGATTTTATAGTAGATACCTTTTCAAATGTTTATTGGCAGCAGTTTGCACTTGAACACAGGTGTGCTTTTTTTTTTTTAAATACACTGCATTGTAGCCTTAATGTTTTTCTCTCAATTGTAATTCACTCAATTGTTGAGGTTGTTGTTGTTTGTTTTTTTAGGTTTTTTTGTGAGGCTTTTTTTGTTTGTTTGTTTTTTGCTATATTAAGTGTTTTAGTCTCGATTTAAGGGAGAGAAGTAGGTGGTTGTTGCACGCCTGTGGGTTTGGTAGGGAGGCTCCTGACCAATCCTTGGAGGCAGCATTTATGCTCCTATGAGTCTGGCTGTCTCCAGTAAATGCTGCTCATCTCAAAGCAATCTTTCCCTGAAAGATTTTTACTGCTGCACAAGTAGATAAATTCACTTCAAGGGGGGGCGTGGAAACCATTTCACTCTTGTTTTATATACTTGGGAAGTGTCCCTACCTATGGTGGGGTGTTAAAACTAGATGATCTTAGAGGTCCCTTCCAACCTAAACCATTCTATGATTCTATACTGTTGTGTTTTTTTTCCTTTTTCTCCACTCTAAATGGTCTTATCTAATTCAGGATGTTTCAAGTTATTATTTTAGACAGTCACTTAAATAAAAATAAACAATTTAAAATACATCATTAAAAAGCATCTTGTGCCTAAAATGGAGTCAATGATGTGTCCCACAGGACCAGAAAATGAACCTTGCAATATTATGGACAATTTAAAATGGGCAAATTTAATTATAGCAGGAGTGTGCAATTACTGAATGAGGTATGAGAGACATGGGAAATGTTCCCATCTAAATAATGACCAGAATGTGCTTGTTCTAATAATATTCCATATCGCATTTAGGGCCTTAAGATTACAACACTTTCAGGTTATTAGAAGACGATGGTAATAGTGTGTTTTATTACTAAATTACTACCATAGTCTCTGAGGTATGAAGTGGTATTAATGACCATTTTCAATAAGGAATAGCATTTTTTGCAACATCAGTAGCATTTAACCATATTAAAATATGTTGCATTGTGCAGTAAAGCCCTGGGGTACAGAGATGAAAACTACAGAGTTGAGTTTTTGAGATGCAATTGGGAAATTATTTGGACATTCAAAATAAGCTTTAGGGCAAAAAGTATATTAACAAAGTATGGGCTTTTTTTTTTTTTCTTAAACTATTTGCAATAACTAAAGAGGTGCATGCATATTACCTGAGTGTAGTTTTGGTTTATAAAAGTGTTCAAGGCAATGCATGACCTACGTTGTGCTTAGTGTGCTGTATAAAATTTCAGTTATCTAAGTGTCTGTGAAATCTAGAAATGAACCAGTAAGAGAGAAATTAGTGCATATATGTAAATGAGTGCTAACTGGAATGCACATTTGAAATACCTTTCAGAATGGAGGCATCTTTATAGAATAGGTGAGAAGATAACATGCAGTTTCTCTAGAAACATGCTTTTAATGAGGAGCTGTGTGCCTATACAGTTTACCAACAACCATTCTTTACACATTTGTCTGCCTCTTTTACTGTAAATATTGCAATATTTGTTTTGCCAGGGTCAGATGCTCAGACTTGGTGGCATTGTTGTCATTGATCTAATCAACTGTAGCTCTCATACCATCTGCTTAAGTTATTATGTTAATTCCAAGTAAATAAGCTAATTCCAGTCACTCAGAACTGCCAAACCCAGGAAATTTTATGATGTCAAAATATGTCTCTGAAGCTAAACAAACCCTCTGTGCATATTGTATGTTATGGAATGTTTTAAAAACTAAAGATGCATTTTTCTGTGGGAGAATCACTTCAATTCATTCAAAACAAATCTTGAGTTTTATTTAGAGCCATAAAAAATATGGAAATCATATTGTGGATTTATAGTCACTGAAATGCCATAAAATATTTGTAAGTTACCATCTTGCTGTTGAGTCAGCCATTGAAGAATTGCATATGATGTGCATACTAATTGCTTAGGATGTCATTATATATATGCAAGTATTGCTAAATGGGCACAATAGGATACATTAAGGATTGGTTTGCAGGCACAACCTTGTATTTAATGCCTGATGTGTGTCAGGATCACGAGGCTTTGGCACAAGTCTGTACAGAAAAAATGGGACAACTTGCTGGCTTTTGACTTACAACCTTTGTTCTCCTTAAAGATAGGAAAGTTAACTCTATCCTTAAATTCAGCCTTATAGCATGGGACCTTCAGTTCTGCTCTCCCTCAGTGGTCAAAGATCCTAATTTGAGGAACAGTCAGAACAATTCACATAATTAATACAGGCTGGAGGATGAGGTGATGGAAAGCAGCCCTTTGGAAAAGGAGTTGGAAATTCTGGTGGATGAGATGCTGGACGTGAGCCAACAATGTGCAGTCTGAAGGCCAATGGCATCCTGGGCTGCATCAGAAGAAGTGTGGCCAGCAGATGGAGAGGTGATTCTACCCATCTGCTCTGCTCTGGTAAGACCTCACCTGGAATACTGTGTACAGCTTTGAAGCCTTTAACACAGAAAGGACATAGACGTGCTGGAGGGGGTCCAGAGGAGGGCCATGGAAATGATCAGGTAGCCGGAACACCTCTGCTACAAGGACGGGCTGAGGGACCTGGGGGTGTTCAGCCTTCCAGTATCTGAATGGGGCCTGCAAGAAGGTTGCAGAGGGACTTGTTTGCAAAGGCCTGCAGTGACAGCATGAGGGACAATGGTTTGAAATGAGAGAAGGGCAGATTTACATTGGATGGCAGGAAAAGTTCTTTAGCATGAGGATGGTAGAACGCTGGAACAAGTCACCTGGAAAGGTAGTTGAGGCCCCACTCTTGGTGCTGTTCAAGGTGAGGTTCTGAGCAACCTGCTCTAGTGGAGGATGTCCCTGCTGACTGCAGGGGTCTTGGACTAGATGCCCTTTGGAAGTGCCTTCCAACCCAAAGCATTCTGTGGTTCTAGTATTCTATGAGTGCTTTTTCAAAATCCTTGGGATTTGTGTGAAGTGAAGTGAATGTTACTCATCAGGCCATCGTTCTTGCAATACTGCAATTACTGTTAAGGCAAAAACTTCTCTTCTGAAACTGAATTAAAACCACCAGAGGTGGGTGAAATCTTAAACACTGAACAAACCTGCACATTTTAGTTAGGAGCTGAATGAGTCCTAGCTCAGCTCCAATTCAATTGCCATCTTTTTTTGGCATACTGTTTTGAAGTGTGTTGGTTTGTGTCTCTTCTGTAACTTGGCCCTGCTTACTGCAGCCATCACTATTGCTTATTTGGAAATTACTGGAGTGTTTAAAGTAACAAGTTCATTCCAGTCATGAAGAGAAGCTTTGTTAGTGAAATCCAGAGTTCCATGTGTCTTCGTGTTGTAGAGCTGTAGGGCACACAAGAGGTGGTGTCTGGTAGCTTAGATACTGAAGTGTGGCCTTGAGAACAGTTGTCTAAATGACCAGAGTGATGGGGAAGCCTCTCAGGGAAGGATTAGTGTTTGGTAGCACAATATGCAAATTCCATGGTTAGTAACACAGTGTGTAATGCAATTTGAGATGGAGTTTTAACTAGTCCAGTTTTATGCAAATAAACTTAAAAGCTGTTTATGGTTTCGTGTAGGGTATTTGACTGGGTATTGTTTAAACAAAAACTAAGTGGTGTGTGGAGGTGCACATTTGATTAAATGGCTCCTGTAAGCACTGATGAAAACTTGCACCAGGGAGGTTTAGGTTAGATGTTAGGAAGCACTTCCTTACAGACAGAAAGGGTAATTGGGCACTGGGATGAACTGCCCAGGGAGGTGGTGGAGTCACTGTCCCTGGAGGTGTTTTAGGAAAGATTGGCCCTTAGTGACATGGTCTGGTCGATGTGGTGGTGCTAGGTCATAGGCTGGACTTGATGATCTCAATGATCTATAATCTCAGTAATTCTGTGGTTCTGTGAGTGGGTGCTCTATCTGTCCTCTTATGCTTCCTGGATCCTGGGGAAAATGCCCTAGGATACTGCACGGTTCTCCAGGCTCTCAGCTATTTGCTTTCTAACTTGAAAAAAAGGATGGACTTAAATCTGTGTATCAAAATGGAGCCTGCCAGCAGAAGAAGATGGTTTGCTGTACTTAGTGACAGGAGGAAAAAGAGAGCTATAGAACAAAAAAGGGGCTGAAGTGATGATATCAGTCCCACCCAACTTCAGAAGCAGTGAGCAAATGCAATTTGAAGAGTCTTAATTTTTCTGGACTCATTTGTTTTATCCCTTTCCCTGGGACAGACAGGGCTGTGGCTTGAAGTTGTGTTGTGGTTTCTCCTCCATTACAGCCGTTGTGGGGCACTGTTTAGGGAGAAGGAAGAGGTCATTCCCTTCCTGTGCTCGTAGCATGCACTGTGAAGCCTTGGCTGATGCTCTCTGTTCTCCCTGCTCTGCTGGAGGTCACAGCTGGAGAGAAGCAGTGGTCCGCTGTTGGTCCCCTGTACCTAACCTAGAAAAAGGATTCTGAGAAATGGAGACATTAAAAGCATGCCAGGCAGAGATTCCTGAATTTCCTCCTCTATGAAATTGAACTGTTCTTAATTGTCCTGCAACCAGTGCTGTCCACAACCATCATTTACATCCTGGGAGCACAGGCAGCCTCTTCTCATGTCATTTACTGCAAGAAGTGCACTCCTTTAGTGAACAGTTGCAATTAATTACTAGGTGTGGCAAATAGTGTTACATAGCTCACAGAGTGACACAGAAAGCTTTGGTCTGTTTGATTTAGGTTACCAGAAGTTTCCCCCTGATATCCTCCATAAGATTTTGTCTCTTGCAAGATAAAATTGATCACTGGGGTTCTGTAACTGAAAGGGTGATGCTGTTCTGATCCTGCTGGTGTGGCTGATGGGTGAGGGTGGGTGAGCTCCTTTCCAGTCCCGGTGGCAGATGCACCGACTGTTCAGCAGAGGTCACTGTGAGTTTGTGGTTGAAGCATTTTAATGATACGTATTAAAATGTAGTACTGAAAGTATTAGTTATGACTGGAAAATCCTTGCATCTGCATTGGCTTTGTGGTGAAACACTGTGGCTTTAAAGAAAAAAAGTCTTTCTTTCTGTGGAAGTAAGAAGTGAAGGTGATTCTAATATTTCAAGGGACCTTGCATTATCCTTAAGAAAAGTGGCATATACCCAGAGTTCTGTCATCTTCAGTACTGCTTATCAAGATTTATCCAAATGATGACTTCTGGAGAAGTACCTCCTCCTCCTTCCAAAACATTTCCATTCCTCCCATTCACCCAAAGCCAGATGTGTCAATGCTTTTCCCCAGCACAAATGCTTACACCCTCCCAGAGTGTCCATGTCCTGCCTTGAAAGGCCACAGAAATGTGCAAAAGGAGTGTGGCTTCTTGTTTGTGTTGTGCCTTGCCAAATGCAGCACTGAGGTCTTTCTCCTTTATAATTCAGTAACTGAATGAGTTTCTAAATTTATTGCATTTGCTATGCCCAGAGCAATGCTGCCCTTCTGCAACTGGTTTTTTTAAATTTTTTTCCCCAAGGGATAGGGGAAAAGAAATGTATTCTGTGGTGGCAATTAATAATCCCTGTTGTGGATTTCTGCTGTTGTTGTCATCTTGCAGAGAGGTGGTGCAGGCTTCTGGGTGTGCAAGATTGTGGTCTCCCCAGTAAAGGGGGCAGGTGTAAATGAGCAGCCACCTTTGTCTGCATTTATACTGGTCCTGTCTGTGATTCTCATACCTGAATGTGATGTCAGAGCTTCACTTCTCTGATGCTACCTTCTCATCCCAATTCTTTGTCCTACCTTGATCCCTCACGGTGCTGCTTATGTTTGCCACAGGCCAGCTGTCTTGTAACAGAGAAAACAGCTGTGAACTCCATCTATTTTTCAAACTCTCTGTTTTGTTTTGTTCCCTTCATTACAGCAATACACTTTTTAAGCTGTATGGCAGGGAAATAACTTTTTACTCCTTTCTCTGTGGTCTGTGGATCCCTTGCCCAACCACTGCTTTGGAGGAGATCAATATCAATCCTCATCATCTGCTGTTGTAGAATGTTTGTCCATTTCCAAACAAACTAAACCAGCTGTAGAACTAAACCAGCTGTAGAACTTTTACTTCAAACGCTGGTTAAAAGCTTTTTGTCTTCCTGCTATTGATTACCAATTACAGCCATGAAAAGTAGTCCTTGGGAGAAACCTCACAAGTCACCCTTCTTCTAAAGACAGCTTCCGATGTTGATTAACAGGGAAGTTAATGAGGCCTCCCAGCCTCTTGGATTTTGCACTTGATCTTAGTCCTTCAAGGGCTTCTGTAATCTTGTTATGGGAATCGTAGCAACAGCTGTTTGCAATTGTGCGTCCGCTGCAGATCTGTCATTGCACAGGCATGGCAGACTCTGCAAGGTGATGAGTGGAGAAGAGCTGGTAGAGTTAGATTGTTGCTAGGTGGTTGAATATAAGAGTTCCAGCTTTATTCAGGAAGACACAGGAAGGAGTTTGTTTAAGCAAGGGCACTGCATGTTGGAAATGACATTTGTGAAGTATATGCTAACATAAAAGTCTTTTCTTAGACCAGCAAATAGATTTTTGCCTAAACCTGTATTGTCATTTTCTACTGCCCCTTGGTCAGTTTGCAGATGGTTGGGTTTTTTTTTTTTTTTTTGGTGGTTGTACTGAGCTGGAAGCTTAGCATGGTGAACCATACTTGTGTTTGTGACTTGGGCAACAGCCAGTGTTGGTGATTGTCAGAAATGAGAACTGTATTGTTAGTTCTGTGCCTCTCTGTGGTCCTGTATCTCTTCAGTTGTGTTCCAGTTTTCACTACTGTATTGTGAAAGCTAAAAAACCTCCTCAAGAGGGACACGCAGTAATCAATGTGTCTTTTGAGTATGCTTCACTGCCAAAGAAGCAACTGGGCCAAAGGTGGCTGGTGAAGGGGTTAGTCTGCGCTGCAGGACAAAGAATTGAGGCTTCAGCTTTGGCAAGGACTGGCCTGGGAATCCAGGCACAGGCTGCTGGTTTACAAGCAACCTGCACAGACAGGGCCCTGATGTTGGGGCGGGAGGTTGTAGTCAGTGAAATCAGAGAAATATTCAACTCCCTCCTCTGTTGAAGGAAACAGGTAGTGAAAGGCAGGTGTGTACAGCTATGATCAGAGGGGAAACACACTTCAAACTGTGGCTTTAGAAAATAGCACTCTTGGTGTGAAGTTGATGGTCTCTTTCTTCCTTTCTCTGTGGGATAATGAGCAAAGGCAAATGAGCCCAAGTGCGGTAGAAGAGCTGGGTTAGAGATGTCTCTAACATTTGTAGTTGGAATTAAAAAAAAAACAAAACCAGCAGTCTAGTTTCCTCCTCCTTCCCCCTTGGGTTTCTCCTCTGCAGTTGTAATTTCTGTAAACTGCTCTGTCCTGTATGAATATTGCATGCTTCCTTCCAGCTAGGTCTTCTGAAGATGAACTGTGCTAATTAGGCTAACATTAAGATAGTAACTACCCTTAAGTCACCAAGAGCAGATTTTTGCTGCTAGACTGCACCTTATCACAAAATTGCCTTTTAATAGGATACAAAATACCCTTCTTGAGTTATCAGCTTGAAATATTCATGATTGTTTCTGTAAAGATGAGGCAGCTGAGGTGATGCATTTATAAAGAGGTATCTGCGTGCATAGAGGAAGACTTCACACAAAACTTTGATTCCCTACCAGGGTTTGCTGTTTGTAGCAGGTTCCTATGTAGCCAAAGTGTCTCTTCAGTGGTGGGCTTGTGCTGAGATGTTCTTCAGCTCGTAATGTTTCACCTGTTGCTGTGTAGATGCTGGTTGGGATTCCCAGAACAGGCATTTTTGAAGTAAATAGCTGCTGCTAAGCAGTTACAAAGGGCTGATCTTCTTCATAGTGAACTGACACAAACTGCAGGGCTTGTGGCTTCCTTTTGCTAACGAATTTATTGCCTCTTGAGGTTGTCTGGGTGTCTTCAGAAAGATTTTGGTCTGGCTGTCATCTTTTCAGCCTGGAGAAGACTCCAGAAAGATCTTACCGAGACTTTCCAGTACCTGAAGGAGGCTTACAAGGCAGCTGGGGAGTGACTTTGCAGAGGCATGTAGCATTAGAACAAGGGACAAGGGTTTTAAACTAGAGAAGGGTAGATTTAGATTGGACATTAGGGAGAGCTTCTTCACTGAAGTGGTGGAACAGTGAAACAGGCTGCCCAAGGTGGTGGTGGAGGTCTCATCCCTGGAGACATTTGAGGTCAGGCTTAACAGTGCTCTGAGCAACCTCATCTAGTTGGGCATGCCTCTGTTTACTGCAGGGGGGGGTTGGACTAGATGGTCTTTAGAGGTCACTTCCAACCCAGTGCCTTCTGTGATTCTGTGGTTATTGCATGCATCTTCAAGCTTTAAAGCTGCCAAAACAGAGAAGTGAAGGTTCTTCTGAAAACCTCATACATCACAAGCTAAATTGCTTGATATGGCTAACTAATGTGTAATTAAAATTGAGGTCCTAAGTAACTCACCATGTAGCTTAGGCCATGATAGTGTTCTCCAAGAAACCTCAACCCAACAAACCCCTTTTTGACAAAGAATCCCTTCTGAAAGCTAGACAATCTCTAACAATACCTGTTGCCCTACAAAATGCATGTGCTCTTGGTGTGCTTGATAATACTGAAAGGATTTGTTTTTCAATGAGCTAGTGTGTTTGCAGCCAAATTTATTTGTCCTCCTGCTGGCTCCTGTGATCAAACATCCGAAGTGTGATTGCATAGCATCATAAACGTTTTGACAGTAATGGGCTGAATTCTGCATTTCCCTTGGCATCTAGGGTCTAGAAGCTAGTGCTGCCATGAATGCAATAGACTGTTCTACCCTAGCCTTGATGGGACTCATGTCTGTGAACCTTCAGCAGAAGATGGAGGTTCATGTTCCTCTTTGGGTTCTGCTGAGGCACAGCAGTAGCCGTGTGTCCTATGGCATCCCCTCCAGGCTGGGAAACACATACACCAGGAGTGATACAACATTTTGGAGGTGTTTACAGAAATAACTAAGGAGCATAATTCAACATAAGGACTGAATTAGTAGAGATGAGAGCTGAGCAGATGGCTTAATACTAAGATTTATGAGTCACCTGAGATGCTGAATGTAAGCCCATGCATATTTTTTCCTATTCTTAAGGATCTGTGAGTTTTTAATTCCTCTAGTACCCTTATTTGGAGTAGGCCTTTTGTGAGAGTTTTTGTTTTTTAGACTCACATAATCTGGTAGTAAAATATTTTTGTTACAGATTTACAACTGGAGAGCTAATGAAAGGTCAGCTGATTGCTGTAGAAACTCCTTTCATTTGTGTTACTACTGCTCTTTAGGGAGTGACTACTTCTGTTCATCTCCTGGCCAGCAGGAGAAATCATATAAGGACATACCTGCTGCAGTGTGGAGCCCGCTGGCCTCCATGCTGCTCATGGGCTTTTGAACTTTTGAGTGCCAAGGACCAGATCCCAAAATGTGACTTGTATTGCACTCCCAAGTACCAATTTAGCTTCCTAAGTGTTAGACAGTCCTTTTTTTTTTGTTGTTTTTTTAGCTGTGGTTAACTAACTTTTTAAAGTTTTTTTTATGTTTAGGTTTTATGTTTTTTTAGCTTCCACTTTTAGCAAGCATTAAATGGGGTTTAACAGAATCTTGATTTAACAGACAAATTATCGGTTTTCTGAGTGTGCTGCCTCCCCCTGCTTTCTCTTTTCCTCCTCCTTTCCCCCTCCCCATGTCATGACTTGTTTATTTTGAACAGGGTGTGGAGATGTTTTCATTTCACTTGGCTGTGTGCCTTTCCCACCCAGCCACATGAACAAGAGCGAACATCTTTCAAATCAGAAGTTGGCAAAAATAATGGAACAGCAAAATTCCACCCTTGGGAAAAGGTTAGGTATTCTTTTAAGAATGTGAGAAAAGCAGCAGGTTTTGCCTCAAGGTACCAGGGTGAAAATTGGTATCTTTGCATGGGATCTTTCATTAACACATGGAAGAACACAGAGCACATGGGAAGATGTACAGAAAAGTGCTGCTTCTTGGAGAGGACATCAGCTTCTCTTTACTAGGGAGTTGGGATATTCCTTATGTATATTCACTTAGGGTTTTGTAGCTCTCACTGGATGAAGCTCCTGGTTTTCTAAAGCTCACTTCTCATCTTCGCTACCTTTGTTCAGAAGAACTGATTTTGCTAAGGAAAATTATTTCAGTCTAGTACAATTGAAATTGAATAAATGATCAGTTCTGTATGAATCTCCTGAGGAGGCATCTCAACAACATGTGTTGGAGTGGCTTCCTGTTTTCATACTTCAAGAATAAACAAAAGAGGGCAAATGAGTCATTTATGAAGGATCAGAGACTTTTCAGTCTTGGCGAGGGGGTGCAGTGATTTATGCCATTAACCAATTCTTGATGGTAGTCAGCACCAGATACTTGACTTGAATTTGTCACGGATCTGCTGTGGCAGCTGGAGGATCCCAAGGGATAATTTACTGCAACTCAATAGGAGCTAAAATGTAGTTCACAATCAGATGGGCAGCAACAGGAGGGTAATGTGGGCAATCAGTGTAAGAAGAGTATGAACAGCAGCCTCATGCTGTTTCTGGAGCAACATGATGCTCCCTCCCTGGAGATGTTCAAGGCCAGGTTGGATGAGGCCTTGAGTAACCTGTACTAGTGGGAGGTGTCCCTGCCTATGGCAGGGGGTTGGAACTAGATGATCCTTGAGGTCCCTTCCAACCTTACCATTCTATGATTCTATGGTTTTTAGCAGCGTGGGTCAAGTAATATGAAACTTAGTGCTTCTGTTGCAGAGTTTCTGTTTGGCTGCACTCTCTTACAAAGCATGGAAGACAAGTAAGTCTGCTCTGTGGGCTTTTGCAGATCTTGAGTTCAAATCTGACTTGAGGAAAACTCTTTCTAAATGTCGGTTGTGAAACTTCCTGGTCTGGCAAACAGCAGGGGACCGTGGTAATAGCGGTGGTTGTAGTCCTAAGCACCACCCGAGTGTGTGAGCCTTCTGTGGAGTTACTTAACACACAGTGCAGAGAACTGCTGTTGTGCCGTCTGACGATAACCCATAGTTCAGCTGTGATTTTTACATTCATTTCCAATGTATTGATTGGAGATTGTGCAGGCTGTGCTAGCAGGAAATCCCAGCAGGTGCAGCACAGGTTGAGAAATGGTAGCTTGACTGCTGGGGAGAAGAAACCTCTGGTGTTAATGCAGAGGTCGCTCGGGTCTGTAAAAATGTGTGAGGTGACTTCTCTCTGGAGGGTGCTTTTGGGGGCAATATTTAAGATGTAATATGCTGGCTGTAATATTTATGTCCCAAGAACAGTGCTCTGATGTTCTAAAGTTATTGTTCATAGCCAAGCTCTGTCAGTTTCACTTACAGGGCACAATGAGATCAGCACTTTAGAGAAATGAAATTCCTGGTCAGGAGCATTTTCATCCTAATTATATCGTTAACATGAAGTATTTATTAACTTGCAGATGAATGAGTCTTAGCAAGATGATAAGAAGCAAAAAACCCCAAACCTTGTTAAAACCCTTTAAAAGTCTTCTGCATTGTGGTTTGGGTTTTTTGGGTGCACAAACTTAGACTATACTATGGGATGGAACAGTTGTTTCACTGCAAGAATTTCTGTTTACACGGTGAGTTTCCTGTGTGGATAAAACTGGTAGGATGCCATTCAGAAAAGTTCTGAAGCTAAACTCAGTGATGTACTCTGACTGGGTAACTTCAGGGAATGTGCATTCTCTACAATGCAGGTATTTTCCAAACACTTAACATCTGATTTGTATTACTGGCAGTGACACCAGGACAATAGTTTCTTGAGGCACTTGAACTTGCTAACACAGTTGCATGGCTTCAAGTTACCAGGTTGCTTGAGGTTTCATTCTGGCTGTGTCAAACATCTCTGCAGTAACTGTTTTGCTGTGGCTTTTAATTCTGTCCCTATTTCGTTGTGTTGTGAAGGTGGGTTTTATTATTTATTTTTTTTTTCCTCCCCATATAGTGGCAGTTGTAGTTAGCTGCCTCATTGCAAATCTTTCTTCTTCAGAGGCTTGCTAATGGCAGTAACTGATTAAGGAGAAGCTGCATTAAGGTGTCATTATAGATCTACTGAAACATTTATTTCCATTTCATGGTCAGTGGCTTGTGCTGACCCCAGTGAATAGATCATACACGCAGAAATGTCCTACTCAGAGTTCTGAGGTTTAGCAGAGGGCAGGAGAGAAGATACTTTTAGTTGTGTTTTATTGTCAGACCATGTTAAAAAAACCCAAACCCTTAGAATTTTATCAATGCATTTCACATCTGGGATACAAACTGTTCTTGGGGAAAATATTGCTCACAAAGGTGATTTGGAATATAGGCACAAAAGAATGTACATGATTCAGTATTTGTTCTCTGATTTCAGACCCAGATATACTTCTCCTTATCTCTCATAATACTTGATGTATGTGTAGAGGAAAACGTCATACTGTGGCAGAATTAGTCTTTCAGTACTGATTTTATTGCTCAGCTCCTTCACACAGTCTCCAAACTCTGTGTGTGTAAATAATCCATAGGTGTCAGTGTAGAATATTAATAATTACAAAATACAACCAAAGCACTGATTAAGTACCTAAATGTAACACTCCTCAGGAAGCATGCTGGAATATAGAAAGCTCTCTATATACATTTTAATTTCCATATAGTAGTCTTTTCCCTTCTTTGGTGCAGTTTCTTGTGGCTGCAAAATGCAAACTGGAATCCACATTTGGCTTCAGCTGATCACTGAGAGTTTTGTTCTGCTGGTGCCGTACCCTTCGCTTTGCATGCAAGTAACAGGAGGTAATCCAAGTGTCTAAGCAGTGCTGTACATAAGAGGAATGTTTTCAGCTATTTGCATATGGGACAGTGTGAGTGTTGGCTGGGGAAGACTTTCTGCCCTTTACAGTTGAATTGCATATATTTCACTTGCTCTCTTCCAGCCTCTTCCATCTTGCCTTGCTTTTATCTCAGTTCTTTTATCTATGTACTTCCAATTGCTCGCTCTTCTTGCCCAGTACCTTTTATTACCCAATTCTAGTCTCTGCCCTCCTTTGAAGAGTTTTCTTTCTTTTTTTCTTCCCTGCATCAGTTTGAGCTGTTATTGGTGGAAGTGTCTGCTGTGCTTGGCATAAGAGACAAATAAAACGAACGTGCCCCTAACAAACTGATGATGTTCCTTGGGGGAACATTTATAACCTAAATTAAACAGGATACTAAAACTTACTATTAGCTATGAAGAATCATTTTCTATAGGTTTCTTCAGTGCAGGAAGTTTCTGGCAGTTAGCCAGTTAGCCATGATAGTGTTTTTTACTGGCGCTTGTTTTAGCAGAAGATTTATTTTGATGTATTTAACTGTTTCAAATTTGTGTGTTTGAGTTTCTTACTTTTTCGGGGGAAAAAAAGAAAAGGCAGGAAAAATCTGCTTGGCCTTCATGGCTTTCCTGCAGCTAAAGTCAAATACATTCAGGTTAGCTGGTTCCCTTATTGCCATCCTGTCTAAACTTTCTTCCGGGCTAGAAAATTGATAAGTATCTGATAACCACGGTGGAGACAAAACAGAAACATAAAGATCATATGTTGTGCAATCATCCTGATTACTCTGAGCAGTACTGTGCTGCAGGTTTGCTAATCAAGATTAATTGTGATCTAGGCTATGTGAACTGCCATGTAGAGTGGATTGTAATTAAATATAAATATAATCATTTTAACATTGTGCCACTAATACGTATTTACAATAGGTAGTACTTTTGAAAAGACTCTTATTCCCTACAGTGATTAGGAAGCTGAGTTTTATTTTCTAACTGCACAGATGTTGTTAAAAGCTCATATTTCAGCCATAAAGACATATTATAGCTGAGGCTGTGCAGCAATAGAAAAATGGTTTGTGCATCTGTCTATTGTTTAAGACATTAAAACTAAAAAAAAATCTGAAAGAGTAGAGATTTATAGAACCCCTAACACCTGTGTATATATAAGTCTTAAGAGTGTGGTAGATAATTTATAATAGGGTATTGCAAAAAAAAAAAAAAAAAAAAAGATTTGACAGGTCTTTACAACACAGAGGAAGAAAATATTTAATGCAGTGTGTAATAAGAGAGTCGCCTCTGTCTCAGCTTTCTCAGCGTGAGCTGACAGGTCTTAGCTTGACTTTGTTCTCATGGTACCTTTGAATTTTTATCTAGAGTGGCTTGTATAAATGCTTCTCTTCAAGGCTTAATGAACTGAAATATTTTGGAGTGTCTACACTCAAGTTGTTCTGTGTAGGGACCTAAATCTGTATTCTGGAAGGTTCTGTGGTATATTCAAACAACTAGAAATGCAATAAGCTTAAGTATTTCTTCTTCGAATAGGGGAAAAAGTGCATCATTGCTGACCATACAGAAGCATGTGAGTGGACTTCTGCCCAGGTGCAGAATGTTTTTTGGATGACTTTTCCTCTGCTGCTACTGTTTCTAACTCTTGACCATTGTTTTTGTGAGACATGGTTTTGCTGGTTACCTGGGCTTCCCTTCTTATACCTCTGGAGGATGATGGATTGTGTCTTGGTAGATGTGATGGTTTAGGAGTTCCCTGATGCCCCCCCCCCCATTTTTTTGTAAAAACACCCAGACTAGACTCATCCAACTGAGAGTTAAGGACTCTGTTGACAGCTTAGCACAATGTACAAGCAGATCTATAGACAATATACAGGAATATTTACAGAAATAATACAAGTTAAAGGTAATACAGAAGGACAATCCCCCTCCCAGAAATCAGAGTCCCCAGGAGGGGCTCCCAACCACCCTTCCACCTTCTTTCCACCCCTCTACCTTACTCCAGGGTCTGCCTTGTGTGCAAGATGAGTTTGGAGGAATGACCAGGAGGGTTAGAAGCAGAGTGTTTAGTTAGGTTAGCAGAGAGGAGAAGACAAGAACAGCTAGAGAGACAGAGACTCTGAGTGTCTTATCTCTGTGTTCTTGTTCTTACACATCTCAGCAAGCCTATGGGTGCAGCAGACATCACCACTGTTTGCTTTTCACAGCCTATAATATAATTTTCTCCATTAAAATATCCCAACTAGCCTCAAACCAGCACAGTAGATCTTTGAAAATGCAGCTTGGTTGGCTGCTTTGCTAAGGAGGTCTCTGCTGCTCCATGCCTTTCTGCCTGGCCAGGATAATACTTAGAGAAGGCAGTTTGCTGACCTTGCATGGGCTTGATGAGAGCCATGCTGGGGTTGGGAGTGCATCAAACACTCGCAGGGAGATTGTATTGGTGTTGTGGTGAGCAGAGCCCTCTCGGGTGCTGGGCTGTGATGTTATCTGTGAGCAGCAGATGCAGTGAGCTTTTGCTAAATGTGATTTTCTTTTGCAAGATGTGCTGGTTAAAACCAAAGGAAATTAAATTCAAACGTGCTCCCAGGTAATACTGAGCCAAAGAAAGAAATGGATAAAAGCAAGGAAGCTCTGTGTGGCAGTGTCAGGGGTCTTTTCCCATCTATCACAGGCTGGCCTGGATGCTGCAGGTGCTGTGCCTTATGTGTGACCTGTAGGATCAGGTCTCTGTGGTCTTAGGCTTATGTTGCTCACCATGCAAGCTTTAATTGGGAGACCCATCAACAGAAACTTGCTTATGAGTTGTTCTACTTGGAGGATACATTTTAGAGCTCAACAGTTCATTGCAGTACCCCCACCCTGGCAGGCAATATTCCAGTGTGGATGCAGGGTGACTCCCAGGGCCTTTGACAGGCCACAGTATGTCCCCCATCACTCTGTCATTTGAGTTTAGACAATGAAAGTATGTTTTCTAAATAAATTCTCTCTTAAAGTGTTATTTTTATATGAAAAAATCAACATAATTAAATACAAGAGTTGGTTTGATGTTTTGCTGATAACCATAGCAAAGCTGTGTATTTTTGCTTTTCTTGGGACTTGAAACAGGTAACAGAAACATTTAAAAAAGAGCTTATTTTCATCTATTTGATGTCTTTGTGAAAAAGTGAACACCCTGCTGTGTGAGGGACTGTCCCATGTGTGCCAGGCCCTTCTGTGAGTAGCTTTGCATGACCTCTGTAAGTGGTCAGACCAGTCTTTTGTGGCCAGTGTCAAAGGAGAATCAGGCTGAATCGCCCCTGCCTTGACCACTGCAGTGGCATTAGCAGAGCTCAAACTTCATTGAGTTTTTTCTTCCCATTCCTGAGCCGCTGAATGTGGATTGCACAGCTGAGAAAGACTGCAGTACAAGATGAAAACAAAAAATCATTGCTGTGATTAAAAAACCTTGGTTCAATCTAACAACCATGCAGTACCAGAGTCATAGAATAGTAAGGCTGGAAGGGACCTCAAGGATTATCCAGTTCCAACCCCCTGCCATAGGCAGGGACACCTCCCTCTAGAACAGGTCACTCAAGGCCTCATCCAACTCCACGGAGGGAGCAGCCACAGCTTCCCTGAGCAACCTGTGCCAGTGTCTCACCACCCTCACTGGAAAGAACTTCCTCCTAACATCCAGTTTCAATCTCCCCTCTGCCAACTCAAACCCATTGCCCCATGTCCTGTCACTGCAAGACCTTGTCAATAGTCCCTCCCCAGCCTTCCTGTAGCCCCCTTCAGATACTGGAAGGCTACTCTATGGTCTTCTTGAAGCCTTCTCTTCTCCAGGCTGCAAACCCCAACTCTTGTAACCTGTCCTCACAGCAGAGCTGCTGCAGCCCTCTCAGCATCTTTGTTGCCTTCCTCTGGACCCACTCCAACAGTTCCATGTCCTTCCTGTGCTGAAGCAATGGTCTTTTCTGGCACATATGCACTGAGTATCATTTATCCAGCTGTGGTGAGACACTGTTACTGTCCCAAGAAAATATAGTTAAAACATGTTATTAACTCATAACAGGTTTAGTTTTGCCTGAACTCAGCATTTTAAACGTGGTTTAGTATTACTGACTGCCACTGGGATTCTCCTCTAACATCTATTTCTTATCTAATGGTGGCTTCTTTTGGAGGACACCCCTGAGCGGTGTGCAGTTCCTGTGCTCATGCATAATCCTGCTTCTTCTGTTTTTTACAGAAGAATTCCCTACTTTTCTGCATCTGTGAAGAAGGTAATTTCTTCCCTGTAGGCACAGTTCTAAAGAACTTGGACAGAGAAGAGTTGCATTCATTTCATTGCAACTGTTTAAACTGAAATGTAACCCTGAGTATTAAATGCTTTGCTGAATCTGGGTTGGAGTGGGGTGAAATGAATACAGTAGGAATGAATCCTTTTTGGCACTTTCCCAGGCTTCCAGGCTTGTAGAGCTGTTGCTGATGTTGTGTGCAGTTAATTGTGGAGGCTTTTGAAAATAGTTAAACCACCTTATCAGAAGATAAAATACTTTGTTCTCCCATTTTCACCTCACTGGAGAAGACCTGATAGTTGAGTGCCGTGTCTCAAACGCTTCTTAGAGCTACCTTATGTATGTTTTGGATTGGCATGAAATTCTGGTATTGCCAGGCAAAAGAATGAATCAACCAAGGACTCAGCACATATTGTTGCTGTATTCTAATTATGGGGGGAAAGAAATTAAAAAAAAAAAAAAAAGTTTTCCAGCTTCCTGTTATGACCTTTGAGTTATTGATGATTTTCATACTTCTGTTTACCTTCTTGGCATTACAAATGTCTCTGTTCCACTTCCTTTCTATAAAAAATATATGGAAAACAGCTTATAATTTCCTTAATCCTTATCTTTAAATGTAATTTAGAATTTTTAATTGTTAGTTTTGCTTTATATTTGAACTTACACTCTCTGTTTCCTCCGGGGCTTTTGAACCTCAAAGGAAATCCTTGTTATTGCAAAATCAACCTTAACTGAGCTACACGAATATGTGTACAATTAAACCTCTTTTATATCATCTTGTTCCTAAATATGTTACAGTTTCCTCTTCATCTTTAAATAGGTGATGGTAGTACCTCTGTGTGTGCTGTGCCCAGTGCTGGTGTCCCCATCATAAGAAGGACCTTTGTTTGGGATGCAGTACCCTGGCACACCACTTTTTCCTATGGGGTGGCTGTGAGAAAACAGATGTGTTGGAACAAGGGTAGGAAGGAAAGTGTGCTGGCAGTCTGCATGTGAGTTTGGCTAGGGAAGGAAACTGGGTAATGAAAGGAGAAAAAAAGATGTGAGGGAAGGGAGCAGTGGAAGTAAACAATAATAAAATGTGATGAGACAGAGATCTTGGCTTTGTCAGAGAGCCGTGAGAAAGAGCAGCAATAATGTCACCAAAACCTTTGTTCACCAGATGTGTTCTTTTCTTTGCTCCTCCCCCCTTTATTTGGAGTGCTAACCGTATTCCAAGTAGCAAAGTTGGATTTTTTTTTTTTTAATGATTCTTTGGCTTACCTATTAATCTTCCTGTAATGCAAACCAAAGAGACAAGCTCTCAGATTCCTGCTACTGAAGTTGTTTGAAGCCCTCTACAGCTCCAGAAAGTGGAAACCCTTTTTTCTTACCTAAAGCATTTTTTAGGGGATGGCTGTTAGCCAAGGAGTTGAACACAGCAGTGGATTTGTTTCACTAGTAATCCTCTTATCAATACATTTTTGCCAGTGGTCTGATGGAACAGAAATACATAGTTGCATCAAGAACATTTTCACCAGCTTATGATAGCAATTAGTTGCTCGTGCTGTTAATTAACACACCCAAACGTAAATTTGTTGGTACTGTATCCTCTGCCCAGCTCCCCCAGAAGCTTTCTTAGGTAGTGGGGCTTTAGAAGTGGGAAGATGAACTTGGCTGCAGTGTTTTTTAAGGGGAAGATGATTTCCATGATTATTCTCTCTGCTAATTGATTTTCCTCATCTTGCACTCCATATGAAATCCTTTGTTGAGAACAATTTACTTTTTGCTTTTGAGAAGTGACAAGATTTAATCTCTAACTCCATTGAGGGGAGAAAAAGTTAATAGAAATTTTGCTGAAAACACAGCACAACTAAAAATAATGGCAAACCCAGAACTAAACAAAGCCTATTCTGTACCTCTTTGTGAAGGAATCCTGTGGGAAGAGAAAATGAACATTAAAATTTACCGCTGATTTTAAAGGAAGATTTTTACACAGACAATATAGAAACAGGCTGCTTGTATGTGAGACATCAAGGAGAAAAATCTTCTGGATGTGCCTTTGTTTCTTTTTCTTCAGGAAAGACAATGGCAGGTGATTTGGGGGTAATATGTGATTTATTGCTATGGAAAATGTTATTTTGGTTTTGGAGTAAAGAACTAAAAAAAGTATTTTTAATAAAAAAAAATACACTTGTTTCATTCTTCACAACTGTCTTACCCATCAGCTTTATTACAATATCATATTTTCTCTCTGTACATGCACAATACAGATAAATTCATCTGTATTTGCCTTAAAAGAACAAATTGGTAGCCTGCTTAGTTATAAAGGTGCATCCTCAATAGGGTACTCTAAAAACAGCCACTGCTACCTTGTTAGATCCTTTGCAGAGGCTTGGAGCAAGTGGGAGCTCTTTGGAGATGTCTTGTTCCTCTTCAGGAGACTTACTTCAGGGTTTATAGATGCTCTTTGTTGTTGTTTTGTTTTATTTTTTTCTTTAAAGACCCCTTGCCTTGCCACGAGCCCTGCCTTGCCTTGCCACGAGCCCTGCCTTGCCTTGCCACGAGCCCTGCCTTGCCTTGCCACGAGCCCTGCCTTACTGTTTCTGCGTGTTCACTTATTGCATCTTTCCTCCAAGCAGACTCCACAGTTTGTGGCTGTTCCACTCTGTGCTGCTCATATATTTAAATGCAGCTTTAAGGAAAGGTCAAATGAAGATAGTAGAGACCAGAAGGTGTGGAATTTGTTCTAATCTTTGCTTTGCTACCTTTTAAAGTCACCTTTGCTACCTTTTCAGACTTGTAATTGTGCATCATACCCCATGCCTGAGGTACTGCTTTTTCATCTTGTGTGTAGGTGCTCAGACAGCAAGGTCTGACCTTCTTTTCTCTGCCACCTCAGTTGTGAATGGGGAATGTCAACAGGATTAGTTATACTGTTAGGCTTAATTATTTTTATTTTTATATTGGGAGCATGAGTACATAGTAAATGGAGAGCATTGCCTGGGAGTGCTCTGCCTTTTCCACCAGCGTATCTGACAGCAGAGGGAGCCTTGGTTCAGACACCAGAATCAAATGCATGCGTTTCAGTTAACGTTGATACTAGTTACAGGTGATTTCCTCCCTGGCACAAGTGTTTTGGGGCTGTTACAGAGTTGTGGCTGGCAGTACCTCGTGTAGACCACCAGCTTGTGAGCCTGCAAGCTTGCAGACTTAATTACAAATCTATAGTAGACTTTTGCAATCTGTTGTCCTGGGACGAGTGATAAGTGTCGGTTTTAACTTGGGCACTAAGGCAGCACCAGCATTAAATTCTATGTGGCAGGCTCTGTGTTCACTGCATGTGCTATCTCTGATAAAACATTCATCATTTCAGGGTTCCATTCAAACCCATTGATAGAAATTGCAAAATGTAATTTAGCTTTGAGAATAGAATTAATGTTTTCTAATAGCTCTAAGCTGTTTTATGATTTATTAGTTCCACTGCCCCAGGGTTTTTATAATCTAAATTGGTTATTACAGATGGTGCACAACATTGTGTATCATAAATAGGAATTGTGTGTCTGGTGAAAATGATAATGGGGTGTTGTACCTTGTGTGTGTATATTAGTACATTCAGGAGTATATTAAAGCCTACTTTAGAATAGGGAGATAATTTTGTCCACATATAGATCTTCCCAGCTCTGTCAGTCAGTGAATCTGCTGCTGTGTACTGGGTTTCCTCTAATTTAATAAATATGAATTGCATCAGAACAGTGGAAAATTAAAGGTACACCTGTGGAATCTCATAAGCCATGATGTGCTCTGTTCTACAGCATGCTTCTTGTATTTTCTTGCTTGTTTTTGAGGTGGCAATTAAAGAGAGATATATATAACATTTTTTTAATTAAAAAAATTTTTCTGAGGGAATTGTAGGCCAGTGCTTGATTGGTGCTGAATGTCTAACAGTTATGCCTGGGAGGATTGTTTTTTGCATTCCAAATCCACCATTGGAGGACATCTCTTTAAACATGACCAAAATGAAATGAAACATCTTTGTGGACGATGGAAGCTCCATGTGCTTTTATTACAGCTTTGAAGTGTGCTGCTGTTTGAGAAAATCAAATCAAAGGGCTGGAGCAGCTCTCCTATGAGGACAGGCTACAAGAGTTGGGGGTCTTCAGCCTGGAGAAGAGGAGGCTTTGAGGAAACCTTATAGTAGCCTTCCAGTATCTGAAGGGGCCTACAGGAAAGCTGTGGAGGGACTATTGACTATTGACAAGGTCTTACAATGACAGGACAAGGGACAATGGGTTTGAACTGGCAGAGGGGAGATTTAGACTGGATGTTAGGAGGAAGCTGTTTGTGGTGAGTGTGGTGAGACACTGGCACAGGGAAGTTCTCTGGAGTAACTGGTTTGGAATAGTGATCTAGAAGTTCTCCCTCAAAACCTTCATTTACTTATTTCAATTTAAATCTTAGGAAGAACGAACATTAAAACAACCCAGATACTGCTTGGTTTTCCTTTTGTTCCTCATAATGTGAAGATATTCGATGAAAGTAAATGTGAGATTGAGGTGGAATTAGCGAGGCAATGTTTTGTTTTTTTTTTTAATAGAAGTGAATTCCGTTGTGAAACGTGGCTTTATCAAACAGTGCAAACTGTATTTGATACATCTAATTGTAGAGAAACTTGCTTTAGACAAGGCTTTTGCTGAAACAATTTATTATATTCCTCTCAGAACTTGTAAGCCACTCAGCTTTCATAGTGATGACCATTTGTTATTATTTTTGTTGTTGTATAAATACTTAGAGAGAAAAAAGTGCCAGCAGCAAATTGAGTCAAGCCCACAATTGATCAATAACTCAATTTAGTTTAGAATTTCTTCAGAAAATATGATGGTATTAATCAGGAGAGAATGCTTCAACTATAAAATTTGATTTTCTTAGCAGAAAATCAGTTTGCTTTATCAAAATCTTAAGGTCTCTTTCCTTCTTTCTCTCCCCATCATACAATTATTCTTTTGCAGTAAGGCTAAATCAGATTTGTCTGAAGCAGTAATTGGTGATTATCTCTTAACTGCAAGATATAGTTGAGCCTCTTTGGTTAATCCTATCTGGCTTGCCATCTATGGTGAATCAGAGCATGGCAAGAAAGAGGACTAGAAATGTGATTTCTAAGATAATTTTTCCTATGAGGTGTAATTAGATCCAAGAGCTCTGCAAATTGTGGAGGGAATGACAATTGGACCTTGGCAAAGAGATGTGAAACAACTGCGGTGGGGAATGACTTCTTGCCTCGATGTTTCTGCAGTGCAGCAGGAGAGATCCCAGGTTGTGCTCTTCTAGTGTGAAAACAGAAACCCTCATGGAAAAGTTTTTACTGTTTTGTAAGCTTCCTTGTGCACTTTTGCATAGCTTGTTAATTATTTGGACTAGTGGAATGTTACAAGATGCAATTGACCTAACGGGAAAAAATCCCAGCTTAATGTAGAAGTTCAAAGAGAGAAGTGAGGGTTATTAATGCTTGTACCATGTTCTGGGTGTTGCTTCACACCTGGGGAAGGGTTTATGTAATGACAAAACTTCCATTACTCGCTTCAAAATCCTGACTTGCTTGTTTCATTCATGCTTTTTAGCATCACTCTGTCAAGGATGATACAGTTTCTGTAGAACTGCGTTCTGAGGGATGCTGAGAGCCTTTCAAAGTGACCTCTGTTGGAGCCAAGAGGATGATTTGTAATTTTGTTAGCGAAGTCCTCTCCTAGCAACAGCTTCATTAGATGTTTTATAGGGAAACAACATGTTTTAGAAGTCCAACCACTAGTTTCTTTCACTCTTACACCAGGAAGCTTCACTGCACCCTTGATGCAAGGGCAACCCTGTAGAGTGTGGGAAGAGAGTAGCAAACTGGTGATGAGCTTGTGATTTCACAGCTTGAGTTTGTTACAGATCCTCTCTCCACCTAGTCTGTATTGCTTTCCATTCGGGAAAGTAGATCAATATGATAACTTTGATACCTATTTCCAAGTAATATTGCATAAAACTAACACCTGTAAAGGAACTTTTTTCATAAATTATTGTAGTTGTGTTCTTAGAAAGTATTTTTTACAGTATTTTGACTTAAACTTAGTGATAGTGAGGTATAAAGAAGGTTTGGGGGAAAAAAAAAGTGTGGTTTTTTTTTTTTAATGTAACCAAATGATTGTTAGTGGGGAGGAAATTGAGAAAGTGGTGCTAAGGGGCATGGTTTAGCACCAGACTTAGTGGAGATAGATAATATTTAAGCTTAGTGATCTTGAAGGTTTTTTCCAACCAACATGATGCTATGATTTATATATATTTTATGTAACATATATATGTATTTCTTTCAAAGCTTCTTCCAGAGCTTTCCCTTTTTCAATTTGCCATACATTTGAAATGGTATTTTCATATTCTTATGTCAGCAGAATGCTTTCTTGTCCTGCATACTGCTGTAGAAAATCCACTGAAAATCTCTGCCACCTGGTAAAAATCTATTAGCAGTTCCAAACAAAGCAGCTCGACGGCATTAGGACTGTGTCTCTTCATGTTTGTATAATACAGTAGGCTGAATTTTCATGCCATTGGCTGATCTTGTGTATGCAAAATCAATTTTTAGCTACTTCTTGGCTGTCTTTAAATTCTTTCTCTTAAGGTATCAGTTGAGCAAAAGTAAAGCCTTTAAAAAAGCTGTAGTATAACATGTGTGGTTCCAACAAATCTTGGGCACCCTGAGTTTGGTGTGTTGCCTGAGGTCCTTGGGATGCAGCCAGACTCAGACTCTAGGTCTGGAAGGTAACAGAAGCACTCACATCAAGCAACCATTGTATGGGGAGGTAGAGCAGGAGATCCTCTGACTAATTCTTGCACCAAATTAGCTTTGGTCAACCCCGTGTGCACCATGTTGTGTGCTCCACAGTGTGCTGGCATAGGAAAGAGGGAAAAAAAAAAAAAAGTCTGTGTGTCCTTCATTTCAGTATTCCCACCTTATCCTTCTTGTTTACTTTACTGTGGGGTTTGTAGAAAGCACTTTAGCTACTGATGGTTTGCAATTAGTTTTCATTTCCTCTGGAACAAATTGCAGTAGTTGAGAAGAGGCTGTACCTTAGGTGCAGTTAAACACTGAGATTTTGTCCTTAAAAGACAAAACCTTAATAATCATGATCTTAAAAGTCTCTTCCAACCTAAACCTTTCTATGATACATCTTGTTTAGACCAAAAGACCATGCCAGTAGCCATAAATTTTCTAATTTCTAGTAAGCAGGAAATGGTCAAAGCTTGCTTTATTTCCTGGCAAAATATTCTCCTGCTCGGGAGACGTTTTTAGTGCCTAAGCAATGTAATTAATGCTCTTCTAAAGAATGAGGTTTTGTTATGTTGAACTGTTAATTGAGGAGTTGTGCTGAGGGTTGGTTATGTGTAACCCCCCCCTAGTCACACAACACATGACTGTAAAAAGACACATAGGTTTGTTTTTTTTCTCCATACCTGTTTCTTAAGTATTATACACATTTCTACCCTGCTGCTGTACTTTGTAGTTGCTACAAGTCTTTCAAAAGGAAATACCTGAAAATGAGTAACCTTTACATACAAGTCTAAGCTAATTTTGGGGGTAGAACAACAGTATGCTACATTCAGCATTTCCATTTCTGGTGCTGTTGTGGTCTGTTGTATCTAGCTGGTGAGGTCAAGGCATCTAATTTTCTGTTGATGTCGATTCGTTATTCAGAAATGGTAACAGGGTTAAAATAAGTTCTGTGCCCAAGACATGTTGCCATCTCTAGTTGTGTGCTTGTAGATTTAGGGAATGGATACGTTGGTGGGTATTTTGTGCTGCAGAAAAGATGCATGTGAAAGAAAGAATTACCTAGGTTGGTTGGTTGAAACCGGTGTTCTTATTTCAGAGTTAAATTTAATTGAGGTTTCAGTTTGATGTTTGCTTCATTCAGAAATCAGTGATGAGATGCCTTTTTTTTTTTTTGGCTAGTCATTAGTATTCACAGCTCTACCAGACTGCAGTTCAAACTCTTCACTTGTTTTTGTCACACAAGATGATGGAGCAAGGTTGCTTAGAAACACTTAGCCACACTCACAATGGGAAATATCAATCTGTTCTGCCTACTCACCTGCACACGCAGGGGAGAAAATTGAGTTTCTTTTATGATTGTATTAATTAATTGCAAGTTTGTTTTAGCAGTAATGTGCTTAAACATAAATAAGAGTACATTTTCTTTTGCTAGCTGTAGTGAGCAAATTCTTAAGACGGCGATTTCTAAGTAGGTGAGGTCTAAAATGGAAGTTTTGCTGTTGTCAGCAAATCAAGGAACTGCCTTTTACCAGCAGGTTGCATAAACTGGAGATTGTTTCATGATTTCTTTAAAACCCATTTTTGTGAGTTCCTAGGGTTAGTCTTCAGTTCAACAAACTATGCCTGTCTGATTACCAGCAGCAACTGTGCCCTTGTTTTTCCCTAATCTAGAGACATTCTTGGTCTTTTTAAGACTGACCTGGAACTAAACCGAGTCACTAAAGTCTGTGACTTTATCTCATCTCATCAACTGTGAGTGACTTGGCCTATTTTTAGGCCAGCTGTAATTGTACTGGAAAAGATAACTGTAGCTTTCTATCACCCTAACTTCTAAGCACTCCAATGATTACACTTATGAAATATACTGGAAATGCAGATATTTCTTCCTCTGAGTCTGGAATAGACTTTAGTATTTTTTCAAGAGACCTAAATGTTTCATATCACTGAATTCCCACCATCCTCTTTACCACACAAACTGGGTTGTGGATGTGTGGCCCCACTTATGCTGAATTCATTCTCCTACATCCCAAAGAGCAGGAGATGAGGTTAAAAGTAAAAGCTGCACAACAAAGTGCCTCTGTAAAGCTATGGAGTGCTTATGGCTGGTTCATACAATGAAACAATAGAGAAGAATTCCTGTGACTGTAGCAGTGTTGGTCTCATAACGGACCAATGAAACAGCAATAGTGAATAAGCAGGAAATAATTGAATTCTCATGTTGGCTTTTACTGTGATTTTAATAAAAAAAAAAAATCAGAGTCAAGTAATATAATCCATTAAAGCACATTACATGCTGCTGAGTGAGTCGTTCTGATGCATGTAGACTTAGATACCTTTAAACTGTGTCCTTGTCTGAATTTGTGGCATGAAGTAACAGTGTCTGCATTTTCACATGAAAGACAGGTATTGGGGGGAGGAAAAACCCAACCCAACTCTCAAACACATCACAGTGACTTCATGTGGAATGCGTCCTTTGGAGTTGTTAGAGGAGAATGTTTGGTGAAGCTTTTTGTTACCAACATAGCATAGAGCTAAAGAAAAATGCTCTCTCTAGTACTTCGCCATTGTCTGTGTAGCTTCTCTCTAGGTTAAGTGTCGGTCACAGGATGAAATGAAGATACTGGAACTGTTGGCTTTGTCCCTTTGCATTTCTGTTTTCCCCACATTGTACTACTACTATCTCTCTTATAGTTTTGTGTTGAACCCTAGTTCATATTGTGAAATGGGGCTTTATATTCTTTTTAGTTTGACTGTACATTGGTTTCATACTTTGTACAGTTGGTTTCCTATCCCTTCTGTTGCCACCACCTGGTTGGTGTTGCAGAGCAGGTTCCTGTATAGTTTTGGTATCCTTAGTCTTCACAGCCCTCTTAATAGCCGAAATATGCCATTATTTATGTTCCACAGATGTCTGAGCAATTTCCAGTCCCTCAGTTTTTTATTCCGAGAGAACATTTAGAAAATACATGCTTAGAGTGCTGCAAAGTCAGAATGCTGTGGAGTCAAACTGGTGACTTGGGAATGGTGAGGAGCCAATGCTTTCCTGAAAGAAACAGCATGGAGAAGAGGTTGCTAGAAAACAAGCAGGATGCACTCCTGTGATAAGTATAATGAGCCTGTTGCAGTGGCAAAGTAAATTGTATCTTAGTTACAGCCTTGTGGTGAAAGGGTTTTGTACCAAGGAGTATGTGCTTGGCCAGTAAAAACAGCTCAGCTATTGAGCTGAAACTCAGTTGCCTGTAGTAGTCTAGTTGTGCCTGTAGGTAGCATGGTCCTCTTCATGGCTGGTGATAAATTCTTGAGTGAAAAGCTGACATTTCCCCCCTTTTCCCCCCACTCTTTGATTCTGTGAGTTATCTTTGTGCTTAGCAGCAAACACTCCTTTAAAACAGAATTTTAGTTAGTTCCCTGCTGATCAGCTCAGCTGATGCCTTGTTCTGTGCTCAGATACTTGAAGTTCAGAGATGCAAGCTTTTCCAGCATTTGTTCCATTTGATCCTCCCAGAACAGAAAGGCAATTGCATGTTAGAAAAGAAACAATTCAGATAATAGTAATTATTTCTCAACAGTATCCCTTAATATTTTTTTTTTTAATCCCAAATTAAAATGGAACTGAATTACAATTTGCTGACATTCTCTGTGCAAAGGAGGAAAGGAGTCCTTCACCTAGCTCTTCAGCTGTAAAAAGAAGTGTGTTTTATAGCTGTGAAGTGTCTTGGATGAAAACTCCTTTCTGAGCAGATAACTGTTTTAGATTGTGTTTGAAAACAATCCTGGATTAATAGCATCCATGTCACCAGCTGCTAATAAAAATTCACTTAACAGTTGTGTTCTGAGCGAGATACAAAACCTCCTACAAGTATTAATAAGAGGAATTCTCAGAGGAGAGAAGTAAGGTGTAAGGCACAGACAGAGGGAAGTAGAATCAAAAATATTCTCAAGAGTAAAACTGAGAGGGGAGCAAGCGGAAAACTCATTTTCCTCTGAGTTTGTCTCTGTCTACCTTTCTCATGGTTCCAAGAGAACCATGTTAGTTCCCTACAGCAAAACCAGAGTGTTTTGTAAGAGTGTGGTGCCCAAACCTCTGCCCTCTACCTTCAGGCTGCAGTGCAGAGCTGTGTCTCTTTGGAGAGTGCTACAAGCTGTTGGCATCATTTTAGGGCATTTGACACTGGGTCCTGAGATCTGGTATTGCTGTTGAGGTGAGAGGGGAAGGATGGGATTGGTATGTTCTAGTGATGAAAATGGGGTTTGCTGTTACAGATTACAGGCTCCTCTTGTTTGTTTCAGACATTCATAGAGTGGCTTCAGGTTGGAAGGCACCTTAAGGATCATCTAGTTCCAAGCCCCCTGCTGCGGGCAGGGTCACGTTCCACTAGAGCAAGTTGCTCAGGGCCTCCTCCAGCCTGTCCATGAACACCTCCAGGGAGAGAACATCCATGACCTCCCTGGGCAGCCTGTTCCAGAGTCTCGCCACTCGCACTGTGAAGAATTTCTTCCTAATTTCCAGTCCAAGTCTACCCTCCTCAAGCTTCAATCCATTCCTCCTTGCTCTGTCACTACAAGCTGTTGTAAAAAGCCCTTTCCCAGCTTGCCTGTAGCTATAAAGTTTGCATGAAAAATTCTTTATGACATGGAAAAAGAAACAGTAACTCGAACATTTTCCCCTTGTATACATTTTTCATTATAAGGAAGATTTATGGCTGGTAATGTGACCCTGTGAGTTGAACCACTTGCTACAGAGCATGATTTCAGCACCTAAAGCAGTAGGAATGATTGGAATGCATGTTTTGCATTTTGATTTCCATCCCATAATGGTGACCTTTAGTTTCTTTTCATTTTGGTCATGTTTGCCTTCCTTTGTACTTACTGCGTATCAGTGTTGCTTTTTTCTTCATATTGATAATGGTGTTCTGTAACTTCTGTCTCTGTTCTCTGGGAGAATTAAATGCTTTAAACCTTGATTAAATGCCATCTTAGATGTTGAATTATTATTAAGAAACCCACTGCTCTAAAATCATGCTTAAATCTCAGTGGGTTTTTTATGTTCCTCTGGCCCTGTTGACTGCTCTCTATGCATTTCTGGTGCTGCCTTGATTGCAGGGAGTGAAATTGAAAACATTGTGAAAAGAGGAAATATTGATTTTTTTCTTCCAATTAAGCAATGGTTTTCCAAGTGACAGAGCTCAATTATATTATACTGCTTATAGGACTATTTAACATATGCCTTTTTAGTGAAGTGATTCTGCCCACTTATGTCTTGTATCTTAATTAAACCAATATTGTGAGGGCAGTTGGGTACAACATATGGTTGAAAATGTAAATGTCAAGTATATTGTACCAAGGCTTATCTGTTAAATACTGTAGGGTTACAGCCTGGGTGAGACTGCTGGGAATAATAACAATTATTCAGCTTTTTCTTCTTCTCTTGCTGTGTAATTAGATCGTGATGTTGTCCATTTGATGACAACTGGAAAGTGAATTAGAGTAACCTGGGTGTGAATGTATGATGCTGGTGTTCAAATTTTGCCTCCCTGAGTTGGAGCAGGTACTCTGCAGGAGGTCAACCTGCAGACTTGGTGCAAAACTCTGGTCAGAAGATTCTACTTGACAACGAGAGCAGTGCTGAGATAGACCTGTGTCTGGAGTGGCAAAGACAGCTCAGTCACTTAGAAGCGCTGAAAACACTTTGCAGTGGGTGAGAAGCTGGCAGTGTCAGTGCAGGCATGCTTTGCCTTTGTGCAGAACTTGTGTTCTCTGCATGCTTGCTTTATATTTTGAGGTATCCTGACCTTGTGCTATGTGAGCTTATGGAAGAGAGTGAGTGTGTGTGTGTGTGTGTGTGTGTGTGTAAGGAATTACAGCTGCACTCAAGCAGTAAGTGAGGAACCGTTCATGGCCTGTTTGGGAAGCACTGTTTAGATTTAATTAGGTCACAGATTCTGTATTGATCTAAAACCATTGCAAATAAAAATTAAAATTAATGGTAAGAGGACCTCATTAACTGCACATTTCTGCATGAATAAAGCTCTAACATGCAGTTCAGATCTTACAACTTGCTCTTTCCTTCCCTCATCCCCAAGTAGCCATCAATGCTACCAGTGCCAGGGAACTATAAAGCAAATGTGGATTCTGAGCAGAGCAGCTGCCTCTGCCAACTGTATCTCTGCAGTACAGACGTCTTTCTCCATGGTGGCAACGTTTCAATAGATTGGGAAGAATATTCTTTTTCAGTTTGCATGTTTCTGCTTCCATTAAATCATGAGGGTGGCTCTGAGTCGTAAAAACCTGATTAGAACAATGCTTAATGCTAAAGGTATCATAGGGATGGTTTAGTGCTTCTTTCAGAACTGGTTTCAGCTGAGATGAGAATATCCTAGTATGCTATCAGATAGAACACAGCCTGTGTCTCACACAGTGGCACAGTTCTGTATGCCACTTGGTTTTTTCTACCTTAGTGTTAGACTATTTGAACAATTCTTAAATGTCAGATATGAAAAATTTAAGTCTCTTTGAAGGTAGCAGAAGAAAGGAGCTTCTCTGTAGTTGAGCAATCAAGATAAAAATACAACATGCTTTGTTTGAGGGATAAGTAAGTGACCGTCCTGTTATCTCCGAGCTTCTGTGTTGTTTTGCAGGATGTGACCTTTCAGTGCTGTGAGCCACCTGATAAGGGTATCTGTAGCCCTGATTCTTTCTTAAAATAATGCATGGAGACTAGGGAGAAGAACAAAAACCAAAGGCTTCACCTTGTAAAGTTTGATGATATTTACCTTCATGGCAGCAATACTTGATTGACAGTGTGCATGTGTATGCTGTGGCTGCCAGACCCTGATGCCTTTCTCCTTGGCTGCTGCTCAGATTTGCCACAGTTTGGACTTGTAAGGCTTTTGTCATCTGGACTGGTGATAACTGCCAGCTGGGGGGAAGCTTGCTGAGTGATCAGACAATCTTAGTGTAAACTTTCTGTTTTGGAAAAAAGTTAAAAGAACCCCAAGAAACAAAGAAAGCCACCACAACTTACTGCTCTGTTCTGTGTGACAGCAAAGCGGTGTTGCCAGGCAGGTTAAAAACAAGGACCAGTAGGATTGTCCTACCTCAGGAAGATTAATTAAGGTCCTGGAATTTTTGAACTCTTGAATTCCATTTTTTTTTTAAAAAAAAAAATTTTATTTTTTTCCTCTCAGCTGAAGAGTCCTAAAAATAAAGGCAGAGACTAATGTAGTTCCACAAAACTACAGTTTTTTTTAATGAGCATTCTTCTAAGAAAATGCACCCTGATTTTTATCCCTTGCTTAACCAAGGTTATGAAGATATATCCTTTTTAAAAAATATGATTAACATTTATTTTAAGTATTTGTCTTTCAACAAGTGAATGTCTTAGAAACACATGCAGTTTCAAAATTCACACACAAACAGAGATATAAACACACACACACACACACTTAAGACAATTTAATTTACAACCAGAATGGCATCAGTACTGATATTATAGGAGCATGTGCTTCCCGTAGGCTATACAAACCACTGTGGATGGAATAGGGTTGCTTACTCTGGAGCATTTTTGTGATCTGTAATTTGCTTTGCTGCCTTCCACTTAAGGGAACATCCCCTCCCAAGCAAGATTCCTGCCTGCTACTCTACCTGCACTTTGCACTGAAGATGCAGCCCGGTGGAAGAAACGTGAAAGACACGTACAAAAAGTAACCTTTTAGTCTGGAGTGACATGATGCTGCTGTCCCATGTGAAACACACATCCAAACTCTGCTGACCTTTTTGCATGTCAGGAGCTACCTGTGCCAGGTGTCCTATTGAACTCGGGTGTATTTTCCCCACGCTTAGTAGATCTGTTGGAAGGGTTTTGCCTGTTTCCTTGCGTGAGTCACATGTGTGGCTGAGTCTTTGTCTCGAGGCAGTCATTGGCAGCTTTTTGAATTGCATGTTATGTTCTTCTGATAAGGTAACCTCAGTAAAACTGAAAACTGCAGGGCATGTGTTCTGTAGTTTGATTCCCACTGGCAGCTGTGGTGGTTTCTGTTACCTAGAAGCTCCTTTAACACTGATGCCTCCTTAACTGAAGGCAAGAACTATTATCATCACATTACTTTGTGCATTTTTTTTCCCAAGAAAAACTTGCTGTTGTAGTTGCCAACCTTGCTGTGATACTCCTTGCCCATATCCTGATGGGTTGATGTGATGAGGAGCCCAGAAGTCACCATCTCTGGAGCAGGAGAGTGGTGTGTGACCTGGAAGGTGATGGAGAGCGAGGCAAGGGCAGAGTGAGAAGGGCGTGGGTCCATCTGTGTTGCTCTTGATGTGGGAGGGCAGAGGTTTGTTGGCTGTGTGTAGGGAGTTGGACTGTCAAGAGAGACAACAGGGAGAGTGGCTCAGTATGTTTTTCTTGGATCTATTTCTTCTGATCTGCAGTTTTTATTTGTCCTGAACATTACTGAGGATAGTGGTCTTGTATTTCTGAAAATCTGACAGTGTTTGTTGGGCCTTTAAATTACAGCAGTTTACTTTTAGTCTTAACATTAATGAAATTTTCTCTCTAGGGAGATTTTGGATAGTGAGAGGAAAGAACTTTTAAAGGCGAACCTCACATGTCTGTTGATATATGGAGATTAATGTCCTCACAGGAAAATTCTGAAGCTGTAAGAGCTTGAGGGATGTGGTTTAGATTTAACTATTCAAGAAAAGTCAAACTTAAGATGGAAATGGTGTCCAGCCCCAGTGTGCTCTTTGTAGAGGGTAGCAATTAAAGCATGAGAATGGGTCTCAGTCCATGAGCTGTTGGGCAGTGTGTCCTAATGTTGGTATCACTCCTATCTATAAATATTCTTGTCTTGGCTTTATGTGGGATTTGACTGGGAGATGCTTGGTTGTTGTTTAGTCGGCGCTCAAGTGTGGAAAGCAGCCAGTTTGAGTTAAACACAGAGCCGCTTGTTAGGCTAAACTAGAGTTGTGCCAAGCCTGCTGTCTGATGGCGTCAGGAAGGCAGTTGTTTCAGCTGCCATTCACTGGTGGTCTTGTTGAAGATGATGTGTTTCCAAATCAGTGTATGGTCATGGAGATACCAGGGTTTGGGAAACTTGTACCTGTGCTTTTTGCCTGGTGTGCATTATGTGGCAGTATGAGTGCTGCTTACTAGAGAATGGCTTTTTAGTTTGCAGGCAGAGTGCTGAAATTTGGGAGGACCATGGCCCACAGTTTTCATCTCTGTGGTACTGCTCTGCTTCAGACAAACCCCTGACTTCCTTCTGTTGTACTTCTCTGTTTTATGAAATCTGGGTGATGATACCTTTTAACCCACAAAAAATAACCACCTGGCTGGATCAGTCTTTTTGCAATGCACTGTTCAGACTTGGCTGCTGAGTGTCCTGGGAGCCCAGCGTGGATGAACTGGCACTGTGCTGCCAACTTTCAGTTATCTGTAATGTGTAATAACTGTATTTTAGGTACAAACCATCTTTGCATACATATGGCCAACAGAACAGTTTATTTCTGAAAACCAGCTTAGCCGTTCCTGCTCCTTGCTGCTTCTGACCTGGGAAGCCTTGTCCAGACCTGAATTAGAGTTTCTTTAGGCTTGTTTGTGCCTGTGACGACATTTATGCAGATTGTAGGCTTCACTGTAATGCCAAGTATGAAGCAACATCTTGCTAAGAGTTATTTTTACCCAACTAATTACAACATTTCAAGTAAAAACTAAGTTTCGTACCTGCTAAATTTCATTTTTTACTCCTATCAGCCCCAGCAGCAAATACTCTGAAACTATATTACTGCAACTTCTGAAAAATCATTTTACTTCTCTTCAACCTGTTCATAGGTTGCTTAGATTGTGGTGGTGGTCAGGCACTTTGTCATCTATGTACAAACTTCTGCTGGATGGCAGCTGGTTTGGAGACACACTGTGCTTTCTTCTAGTTAGTATGACCTGAATTTTCCCCTTCTCACAGATCTTAAAGGAGGCCTTATAAATTATTTGTTAAATACCTCTCTCTTAAGCTTCTTGAAAGATTAGCAGTGAATAAAATCTATTGACTTGGAGATGATGACTCAAATTCTTCTGTGCTGCCTCTTTTCTTTTTGGATGCACTGTGTAGGTAGCCTATGAAATTTGACTTCTGCAAGCATTTCAAGGAGCTTGAAGATTAAAATGTGTGCACAAGATAAGAAATGCAGGGACCAAATTTCTTACCTGCTGGGGCAGGTGGTGTTTGTGTATTTTTTTTCAGGCTGGTTTTAGGAATGTGGAAGGTGATGTCCCCATTGAATAAAATGTAGGGCTGGAGCTGAGGAATCCATGTTTCTGTTCTGGCTTTTACATGTTTCTGCAGTTACCTGCATGGGCTTTCAGTCTGTTACAGTCACCATCCTGCATTATGAAACATTGGGTTGCCTTGGAATGCTGAATAATATAATTTGAACATTTGTGTCAAGAAGCCAACATGCTATCAAATAATTTTTTATTAAAGCTTAGCTGTCTGAGCAAGCAGGTAGGTCCCACAGTGCCTTCTCAGTCTCTGCCTAGCTTTATGTCAATAGCAATTCACATCTGTGTTCCATTAGTGCTGGGCTGAAGTTGCAGGGTTACACTGGTGTGACAGCAGTTAGAATTGTTGGGGAGCAAGCAGAATTGTATTTGAGCTGTCTTAATTTCTAAATTGAGGTGCAATGGGTTCTGCCAGGATTTGCCATCTTATGCTATTGAAAGTCAGTCAAAGACTGAGTAAATGATTGCTTTTTAAAATAGAAAATGTGCCAAGACATATACTGAGTTGCAGACCCCTTCCATACAAGCATTTATTTTTTTCTTTTAGAGTGTTTTTCCACTTCCTTTGATTTGCAGAGACCTTTGTAGCATGCTGGTGAAAATGCAGACCTCTTGGCAGTGAATTTATGCCCTTTATTGCTGCTTGATTTTCATAGTTCCTCTGTGTGGAGATATTTAGGAGTGCTTCACAGACCACCAGGTGGTCCAGGGCTGGAGGTGGAAGCCCATTGTTTTAGGCAGATTTTCTCAAGTACCTCAGTGCTCCTCCAGTTTTACTAAACCAAAAAGTGCCTGAAGTTTCAGTATGGGGGGAATGGGGTACGTGAAAGGAGAAGAGACGATGCTCTCTTGGTACATTGTTATGAGGTGATCAACATACACATCTATGCCTGGTCCTAGGGTTTGTAAAAGTGTTTGATCATTATAGTATTGAAAAGGTCATAATGCAGCAGTGTGCAAACATGTAGCAAGTCATGTGCTCATGCCAAAATCTATTGCTGCACATTTCCAAGTACTGGATTTATTATTGGAGAAGGTGGACTTAGAATGAACTCTAAAAGATGCCTTACGGGAGGAAGCCAAATACTTGAGGACTTTGAGAAGTACAGGAGAAAGCTGCTGCTCTGCTACACACAGAAAGTTCAAAGTCCTCCTCTTAAGGATGTTCTGTTCTTTTGACTGCTTTATTTTGTGTGCTCTTGACAGGGCAGAGAATTTACTGATGGAAGAAGCTAGAAACTATCACGAATTCACTGTAGCATTCCGTATGAATCTGCCAGTGTGTAAATTCACCTTTTTTTCCCCAAATTTCAACTGAGGAAAAGTCCATCTGGCATTAGGATTGAGCATACCTGGTAAAATGTGGGAAGTGTGTCATCCAAGTCCTGTTTTCTCCTTTTTGGCACCTTTAAAATAAAATAAGATATCGTGCATGATTTGCATAAAAGTGGTATCAAAATTATTTTGGTTTTTGCTCTAGGAAAATGGTCAATGCCTGCTAAGTAGTCAACATGGAGGCAAGGAATGGAGGAACAAGTAGAGATATCACACTGAGTCGGTTACATGTAGCACATTTGAAACCATTTCTTTCTTCCATGTCTCTGAAGTTGGTGTTCACCAACCCGAACTGGCTAGCAGGCAAAAGTCCTGAGCAGTTAACACACTGCCAGGGTTAACAGAATGCTAGGGGTTGGAAGAGCTCTCCAGAGATTGAGTCCTACCCCTCTGCAAAGCAGGACCACTTAGGGCAGGTCACACAGGAATGTGTCCAGGTGGGTTTTCAAGATCTCTAGTGAAGGAGACTCCACAGTCTTTCTGGGCAGCCTGTTCCAGTGCTACATCACCCTCAGTAAAGAAGTTTTTTTGATGTTGAGGTGAAGTTTCCTGTGATTAAGTCTATGTCCATTGCCCCTTGTACTATCTCGGAGTATCACTGAAGAGAGACTGAATTCACCCTTCTGACAGGCACCCTTTGGATATTTGTAGACATTGATAAGGTCCCCTCTCAGCCTTCTCTTCTCCAGACTAAACAGCCTCAGGGCTCTCAGTCTTTCCTTGTAAGAGAGATGCTCCAGTCCCTTAATCATCTCTCTTAGTTCTCCATTGGGCTTTCTCTGGTACTTCCCCAATACATACATTTGGCTTTCTTGTTGGCTTCATTTCTAACTTCTTAACCTTCTAAAGAGCTTTTGAAGGTCTCTCAACCAGTGCATGGCTACAAGCTGTGTCTTGGGAAGCGTAATGTGAATTACATGTTATCATCTTGCATGGACTGAAGTTTATTGCGTGCTACTGTCCTTCTGTATGCTTTCCATCTTCCTTGTACCCTGTGGTGTATTTATTTTATAGTAATTGTGGATTTCAAACTTGTTTTACAACTCTCAGCATATTCATTTTCTTTGTAGAGAAAGCAAAGACCCATTGGTTTAATAAAAACACTTTCAATAATTACACACACTAATGCAGTTCCTTTTATTGTGGCATTAATGATACATAACCCCCCTGGAATTTGTCAGGCTCAGTCAACCATAAAAATAAACTGAGGAGCAGTGATTTTTAGCAGAAGGTTTTGAAATGTGAACAAAGTGAGGAATGACTTACTACAAATCAGAGTTCTCTGCAGAATTACTATAAATCCTCGCTTCATTCTAATACATAGAATCACCTCGTGGATTGTACGTGAACATTTCTGAGTGGTATCCTCATCTGTTGGGTTTTTCTGCTGGTGACATTACTTCAGAAATGGCTTTTTTGTACATGTGTGCAGTTGCAGCAGGTGAGCAAGGTCGAATGATATTGCTGGGCTGGAAGTCAATTTTTTGACAATCATTTATCTGTGGTTTTTTGGTGGATGGCGAAGAGAGTGTGAGAATACAAAATAACAGCCTAAGAGTGCAACCTAAGAGCATCCTTCTTGTCAAAAGCACCTGCTGGATGTGTTGAGAGACTGTACTCATTCCTTTGAGTCAGTTTCTTTCACTGCTGTGCTGTGTTGATGCCCTATAATGAGCAGCAGTCCTGTGCTTCTCCTTCGTATAAAGCAGCAATGCAACATGGACCTCCTTGCTCTGAGGTTTCTGTTGGTGATATTTTTTGTTTCTTTTTAGGTCTTGGTCTGTTACAAGGAATTGAGCATTTAGCTGGCAATGGTACATGCCAACAATCACAGAATCATAGAATGGTAAGGTTGGAAGGGACCTCAAGGATCATCTAGTTCCATCCCCCTGCCATAGGCAATGTTGGCTACTGCCAAGGATTTGGATATGTTAAATCTAGCTTTGAAATTAATGTAGTAACGGTAAATGTAGAACAAGAGACTTGGAGATTAGAGAGAAAAACCTTTTGTGTGGGTGACCAAAGCTATTGCTTGTGTAAGGCCTCCAGACATGATTGGTTCCTGGAGGTCATGGTTTGCAGCAACACTGGAAAACGTCTCGGCCATTAACCTCTCCCTTGTGGTGTGCTGGAGCCAACTCTCACTGCAGATAGCTGCTGGATTTGAGGACAAGCAGGCTTCTCACATTTGCCTCTCCCTGTTTGGCTTTGCAATGCAGGGAACTTGTTTGATCCCCACAGTGCTGTGGCTGTGCAGCCTGTTTGCTGCTGCAGATGGCATCACTGTAGGGACCTGAGCTGGGGAGCACTGGGAAATGCAGCTGCTGCAAGAAACATCATAGTTGTTTTGTTGAGGAGGGTGGGCAGAATAGTTACTCCCTGTGCATCAGTTCCTGAGGTGAAATGTTAATGCTAATTTGTATAAATCAGATGCCCTCATGCTACAGACTGCCTTGTCCTGTTGCTTTGGTTTGCCAGGCAGCGTTTGTCTCAGCTGTAGTATTTCTCAGTGTGAAATTGATTTACTTTTGGGGGAAACAGTTGGGCCAGAGGTAAGCAAGTGAGAGAAAAGTTCAATTTGGTGAGCTTTGATGAATATTGTATTGCTCCTTGTGGCCTGAAGCAAACATCGTTCAACTTAGTAAGTCTCATTCAAGTGGATCAAGTGGAGTGTGGTTCAGTTTCCTGTTTTCTTCTTGTAGAGACAGAGTTCAGTGTGTCAAACTACATCTACATTTAGGCCAACACTCCTAGAATAAAAAGTATTTTGCTTTCCTTCGGACATTCAAACATTTCATGGTTATCTTACGTTTGTGCACTGCTGTATAATAAGCAGCTTTCACCCTGGATTGCTCAGCAAATTCCTATTATTAAATCACTACAGTGAGATTAGAATCTATTTTCTAACTGAAAGATAATTTCTCTCTGTAGTGCTTGTTTTATGTTTTGATATAACCCTTATTTTAAGATGAAAGAATAGTTGCTTATTAACAAAGACCTAATAATAGCAGAGTCAGTGCTGGGTGGTGATAGTAGTTGGCAAAACCTTTCAGCAGATACAAAAGTATCTGTGAATTGTGAGATGAAATTCCACTTTCTTTTGTAACAAGATGGGTGGGCATAGTATTTCCAGGGAGAGTGAGCAATAAGAAGTGGGGAGAAGGTGTGTTAGTAACCTGTGGAAAGCCTTTCATAGAAACTTACTGATCTCCTAGTGCATGTCACAATAGATAGGTTAATGTTTATGGTTTCAGGCTTTTTACTATTGCCATTTTGTCCTTTGTTTGTCTGACAGTTGAAATCCAGCTAGGAGGGATGGATGCATGCAGAAGGGCTGTGTGACTACTTTGCATCAGAGGGATTTCCACTTGGCTTGCTTGAAAGACTTTTCAGTGTTCTTAAAATTCCTGACTGTTTATCTGTGATAAGACAGTTGTGCTTGTTCTTCGGTACCAGGGTGCTGAGACTCTGGAATAGGCTGCCCAGGGAGGCTGTTCCTGTCTCCTGCCTGTGGGTGCTTAAGGCCAGGTTGGAGAGGTGTCCCTTCTTATGGTGGGGAGGTTGGAGTAGATGATCTCTGAGGTCCCTTCTAATCTAAACCATTCTAGGATTCATTCTGTGGTGCTGTGAAAATGGATACAGGGGACTTCTCCACACGTTTGTGGTTATTTCTTACCTTTAAATATCATTGTTCTGGAATGGGATGGCTGCTTAGATTCTTAACTTTATCTGTAAAGTGGAAACAGTAAAATAAAACCAAAAGCAAATACTTTTTTCTAGACCAAGTGTGTCACACAAAGAGCTATTCACAAACTCCTGTTGAGCTTTAAGTGGACTCCTGTGTCAAATCTGAGCAATAAAGAGCTTGCCTACAGATGAAGGTTCATCAGTTTTCTCCAAGTAAATGAAGCCATTTGTATGTTTGATTGCTTTGGGATTGAAATATCAGATTGTTCTGCGGGAAGGGGGGGCAGAAATTACATACTCAAAATGGAGAGGTTCTGGGATATGAAATACACAGTGGGTCTGCTTTCAGGAAATTTTTGGTTATGAGAGCAATTGTTTACTGCAAATCAAGCAGCCTTTGTGGCAAATGATAACCACCTTTCTCTTTTATATTTTGCCCTTCTCTATCGCTCCTCTCTCATTTCAAATTCTTAGCTATAGTACAGGAACAAACTCTTACTGGTTTATGTACATGATGGGAGCTACTCTAACTTTTGGAGACTGTGTGGAAGGAGCATTCCCTGTCAATGTAAGACAAATCTGAAAGAAACCAGTTCACTACACTGGTGTATGTGAGCTCACCACGATTCTGTTTTGTACCAGTAATGCCTTACTCCTCTTGCTTTGTTGCTTGCCATGTGTGAGGTCTGGGAAAACCCCACAAACTCTAACTGGTGAAAATAGCTTTTGCTGTCTTTGTAGGCAGTTCTACCTTTGGATCTGCTTTTCTTCAGTATATACTCTGATGCAGTGACACAGTTTATAATTACAGTGTTTTTGGATTGGATGTTGCTGCTCCAAGTCCTTAAACTGTCCCTTTCTCTTCTTCCAAGAAACTTGGAGTGAAGGAGTCAGGCATAGCTGTCAGCAGGCTGCTCGTCCCACATGAGACTTCACCTAGGGATATGAGGAGACCTACGGAGAAATGTCCATATTTTCCCCTGAAGAACTTCAGGACCCAGCACTATGTCATGTGCTGTTTTCTGAAGAGTAGGAGAGGTGTGTGCATGGTCTGTAATCAAACCCATCATGTCTTACTGCCAGAGCCCCTTAACTCAACTCCAGTCTTTCAGAATTGTTTCTAGGAATCCTACTACACTTCAAAAATTATTACAGATGTGTAATATCTAGGAAGTATTGGGGAAATATTGTTAACATCATTACTTACGAGCTTCAGAGATCCAGTTTGCATTTCTTTAATTTAATTTGGATTTTCCCTATTTGGCTTATTAAAGTCCCCGAGAGAGATGCACATCAAAATTAATTATATCAGTGCTTAAATTGCTTAAGTAACTTGGAGAACTCAGTGTCAAGTAAGTTGTACAATGCTGCTTAGATAATATGCTTATATTTCATTAAATGAGATGAGATAAACCTTACAGATTCTCATCCAAGATGGCTTTCAGAGAAGTAGGACCATGGAAATCACTGTTGTATGTGTAGTTGAATTGTCTTTTGGTAAATGTAGTTCGTTGTGGTTGGAATCTCTTTGATAGAAGGTAGGTAGGTACTGTGATAAAACTTAATAGTCATAGCCTAGTGACTGTGGAAAAGACGATGGAACAAGTGGTGATATTTCACCTCACTCTGAAAGAGCTGTTCACAACAGCTAATTTCATGTCTCCTTTTCAAATAGCTTTTAAAGTGTGTGTATATGCAACTACTACGGTTGTCAGGTGTTAAGAGTTTTGCTGAACCTGTTTTCAGCAATTTTTAGTTTCCTCTTGAGCGAGAATTGGAGTTTTTCAAGACTACTGTGCTGCTGTGGGAAAATGGTGACAGGGCAAGGGGCAGCGGTTTGAAATCAGAGCAGTTTTAGATTGCATGTTAGGAACAAGTTCTGCACCATGGGGGTGGTGGAACACTGCAACAGGTTGCCCAGGGAGGTAGTTGAGGCTCCATCTCTGAAGCTATTCAAAGTCAGGCTGGACATGGCTCTGAGCAACCTGCTCTAGTGGAGGATGTCCTTGCTGACTGCGACATGGCTCTGAGCAACCTGCTCTAGTGGAGCTGACTGCAGGGAAGGTTGGACTGGATTTTCTTTGGAGATGCCTTCCAACCCATTCCATGATTTAATACAATGGAAACCAGAATCACTTAGAAAACAGAACAACAGTGTTATGGTTCTGCTGTTTTATTTTTAATCTAAATAGTTAAGGGCTGAAAATTGATTTATGACTTTGCAGACCGGCAGAAAATACTTGATCCTTCTGCCATTGTGTGACAGCAAAACTTACTCTCTCACAGGAGTAGGTGCCTCCCTTCCTCTCAACATAGCTTGAAGTGCAGAGAAACCTATCAAAATTCAAAGCAGCTCTTTATCATTCTTGACAGTGTTTCCATTGTGCACTGAGACTTTTCAGAAAGGGCAAGAGACTCTTCTTGGAGGAGCAGTGGAGTGCTTTGCCAGCTCCCTGTGTTCTGGGGGTAACTGCACCTCTGAAAGAAACCTGTATAATTCCTCTGCATTAGAAGAAAATGAGGTTGAACAGAACTTCCCTTGCACTGTTGCATTTTAATGTAGTCAGTCCTAGTTCTGTAAGTATTATGAACTTGTAAGTTCCTCCAAATGACTGTTGCACCTGGCTGGCAATTCCAGTTCTCACACTGTCAGAAGCTATTACCCTGGGTTCCTTCAGTGTTTCTGCAAACCAGAAAGAGCCTGCAGTGCAGTTGGAAAAATACTTTGTTGGTAGAAATAAATAACCTTTAAATCTGAAAATAGATGGCAGTGAAGTCTTTAGAACTAAATAGGGCTCCTAAGGTTATTCCTGAGGTTGCCCCAGATGCTGGATGTCCAGGCTCACTTGGAGTCTATTTTGAGGCTTTATAGAACAGTTTGACACATTGCAGTAGAAATAAAACTGAGAAAAACTTGTTAGATTTGTCACTTGGCTTTGTGGTGCACTGCTTGAAATGAGCAGTTATGGGCAGGTCTGCACAAGTGTCATAAATAACACTAAATACAAGAGCCTGGATTTAGGTGTTTTTCAAAATATTTGTATAAAATATCTGTATTATAAGGGTATATTTAATTTTACCTTAAAGAGCCAAGCACAGGGACAGCATTTGTGGCTTAGGATGTCCCTGAGATGCAGGTGGCTGGAGAACGGAGATAGAGGAAGTAGTTTTGCCTTGTTCTTTTGGCATCTGTTGCTGGAAGTTGTTAGAGGCAGAATCCTGGGATGGACAGATCAAGTGCAGCTGTGTGTTTGGGTGTGTGTCAGCTTTTCGTGGGAGGTGTTTGGTTTCTTTGGATTCTTTTTGGAGTTTTGGTGCTATTTTTAAAAAAAAATCCCCCCCCCTGTTTTAATTTACTTAGTAAACGCTTGGTTTTCTAGAAACATTTGAGAATTGCTTTCCCACATGGACTTTGCTGAATCTTTTTAGTGAATGTAGAAGGTATCAGTGGATTTACCTGCTGCTGAGTGCTACTGCATAGTTAATTGGTTTTAATGCCATTTTTATGTGCTTGCTATCTCAGGAGGTAAGTCCATCATCAATCAGTATTGATCCCACTGGATGACTTGAGAAAGTAAGGATGTTCAGAGAAACCCTTTGGAGACCACTAATTCAGGCAGCTGGTGACTGGGGTAGGAGTGATAGAACCTGCCTGGGACCAGTCCCTGAGAGCCAGTTATGGAGGGACTGGCCCCATACCATCCCCTCCACCTCTGAAGTTTGAGACACAGAACTTTCAGTGCAGTTCTTCTCCTACTGGACTTGTAGGAGAGGTGAAATCTCACTGATCTTTCATTTCCACCTTTTCCCACCACTTGAATGCACAGTAAATCTTTCCTTTTCTTTTTCTTTGCTGTCACACTGTGGCTCTGTATTTTGCAATTATTATGCAGAGTAGATTGTGCTGTCTAATTATAGGCAAACCTAGTTAAAATAGGCACTCTTTGTACAAGAGTGTGTCAACCATGGTGCTTTTTGTTCCTATTGATTTTTTTTTTCCTTTAGCTGCAACAGGAAAGAGATGTGAAAGGTGCCTGCTTTTGTTTAGTGCTTCTAGATTTATCTATCACATCATAAATCTTACTTGCTGTGAATTAAGTGTGCACTGAAATGACATTACCTGCTTGATTTAGTGTGTATAATTTCAGATATAATATTTAAGGAAATGCTATAAATCTTTTTATAAGGAGAAATTGTTCACTCATTTATCATTATTTTTAGTTATATATATAAAAATAAAATATTTCCTGCATCTCTTTAGTGGCGTAATTAAGGTAGTTCAACATAGAAAAAAACAACACACCAAACCCAAAACCTAAACATAATTCAGTAATCAAAGGAGGTTAACCTTATTTTCCCACAAAAACCTAGAAAAGTAGGGGAAATAGTTCCCCCCCCCCCCCCCATTCCATTTTCACTTTTAGCTTGTCTTCTAAACATCAGACTAATAACTTCTTGCCATGTTCAGTGTGTTTCATTTGAGTTCTGACAGTAATAACTGTGTTTTATTTGGCTGTCAGGGGCCCTGTAAGATGGACAGATAATGTGCTTGTTCTCTGTCCAGTGAGAAGAGAATACATTAACTACCTAAAATGGTAGGGAGAGAATGAAAACGAGTTAGGCTGATATTAAGGAAAATAAAAGCAATATATATATTAACAGTGGTGCACTGCTGTTGGTTAGATGTGCACTGGTAGTTCTTTGGGGATTACAGAAAACAAGGCAAACCAAAGTCTGCCATGGCTCGTTGTGAGTGCAGACATCTGCTTATTCTGGAGATGCCATCACTTCAGATGCTTCACTCTTTTCTCTACTTGCAGAGGTCTGAAGCCTTCTCTGTCCGTGGTGTAGGAGATTTAAACTCTAATGAGAAGTCTGCAGTGAAGTTTAGCCTTTAGCAGGGAAATGCACTTTCTGGGACATCTGGTGTAGAAAAAGTGACTGATTCAAGCCCAGTGTGGCGTGTAACAAGTGGTAACTGCGTAGGCATCCTGAGCCTGTTTAGCGTGCTGCAAACTCTGAAGAGCCTGACGTGGGGATGAGGAATAATTCATCCTGAGCCTCCAAGAGGATCTGGCATATGTGCGGAGGCGTGCAGAAACTCGAGCAGTTATGTTTCAGGGCTGTGGCTGCCTCTCCATGGTGGGCACAGCACCGTAGCAGTAAGGCAGGCATGACCTCCTTGCACTCCCTGGGTTGTGGCACACAGGGCGTGCAGTCTGCGTTTGTTTACTCTGTCTTTTATTGTTTTTTCACTTTCCACATGCAGAATATCAGAATATCTTCCTGGTTTCTTGCCTGGTAGCAGTGGCATGGGGAAAGGATTTGCTGCCCATGTGTAATAATAAAATATCTGTCTTGGTTTGCTGCTTGTCACTCTTAGCTGCCAGAATCTGTTCTCTACCTCGGTCACCTCATTAGTCTAACGCTTTTTAGGCTAATTAGTCTAACACTGAGTCTTCAGCGGGAACTAGGCTGTGCATAGGATTTTGAAGGGCATGAAAAGGTTCAGATTTGACACCAGCAGTGCAGGTAAGTAGGATGGATCATCACTGTACCGTGAGGGTGATGGCACGCTGGAGCAGACTACCCAGAGAGGCTGTGGAGTCCTCTTCTCTGAGACCTTCAAAACCCACCTGGGTGTGTTCCTGTGTGACCCTTCTTTGGCAAGGGGAGTGGGCTCAGCGATCTCTAGAGGTCCTTCCAACTCCTCACATTCTGTGGTTAATAATGGACAGACAGATCTGGAATCCTGCCTGTGAACAGCTGTCCACTTTTGCAGTCCCTTAGGTCTCTCAAAGGCCTTCGGTGGCAGCTCTGCCCTGGTTAAGGTGAGAAATTCTTTCCTGGTTGATTGTCAGAGCGTAACAGGAATGCTGAGCGGGGTTACTCAGTGGGGAAAGCAGAGCTATACTTGGTTGCTTTACTAGGTTATATTTAAAGTAACCTGCAAACAAAAACTGGGCTGTGTTCCTTTTAAATGCCTGGGAGGGGCAATTTCAGGCAAGAGTAGCACAGGACCCAGTAGTTAAAAACCAGATCATCAATTTATTCTGTGCTTGGGGACAATTCCAGGGAAACTGGGACAGGCAGCCCCTTATTATTTTGAGCTTTTGTCTAGACTGCATATCGTTCCCTGAGGTTAGTACCTCTTGGGGCCACGCTAGCATCTGCAGGTGATCTGTGGTTATGGTTACATATGTCACATTTGTGGTTTTGAGCATCATGAGTACTTTTAACAGGAATTTTTCCTAACTTGCTTTCTGTATTTTAATTAAAATGATTCTGTAGCTTTCCACATAGTCTTGTGTGACACCAATAAACACATGACTGATTGCCTGCGTGACTAACGTAGCTGGACACTTGTCAAGATCTTTTCATGTATGTAAGAGTAAAGATGTCTGACTGCCCAAATTTTTGTCTGCAGTCTGTTCATTTCTTACTTGAACACAGTCAACTCTCATTAGGTTGCTGAGTCAAAGATGTGAGAATGGCCCTGTTGTGTCGTTTTAATGCAGTTTGGACTGGCGCTTCAAAATCAAAACGGGATCATAGAATGCATGGCGTCATGAGCTCCTTGTAACCTTTTGTTTCTTGCTTTCCAATTAACTTGAAAACATGAACCTTGCTCTGGAAGGACAGGGCGAGTGCTCAGACAGCCGTGGCAGGCTCCTAAATTACTTTGTTGTAACCTTTTATTCAGTTGTTTCTTGAGTTAGGCCATGTGGAGAAGATGATGCACAGCAGTTATGTTACTATGGTTGTTCCACTTCAAACATATGTTCTGTAGTTCTAATATTCCTTATATGTTGTTAATGATATTTGATGGCAGTTTTTGTGCTTGTTAACATCCAATAGCTTAACAATTGGAGTGCAGCTCATTTTTTTTTAATCTGCTCTTCTCCATTTCTCAAATACTTCTGCAGTATTTATGTTGCCTAATTCTAGACGTCCCATGTGCGCTAAAGCTGTGCTGGTGCCCTTATGTCAAAAGCCGCACTCTCCAGAGAACCATTCCGCACCAGGCACACTGAATTCCCTGCTGCTATGCAGAGACCAGCTCCTCAAAACAGGATCCTAAGATCGATGTCTGAAATGAAGCAATGCTTCTCCAGGAAAATAAAAAAAAAATACTGAAAGATAAAGTTCAGTCAGGTTTTTTATGGTTCAGTCTTAAGGTCAATTTGCAAAGCGAAGTCTGCTGCGTGGCAGGATCTAAACACAACAGGCTGAGTGTGTGGAAACCCGTTTGGTGCACAGGTTGTAGGAAATATGTCTGGCTGCTGAGTAGGAGCCAAGCAGTTTAGTACTTGGTGCTCTTTGCTGGTTAGCTGTTAACACTCCTGCAAAATCCCAGGCTTTGGGGTATCAGAAAAACATTTTAAAGATTCTATGTGAAGTGCTACTCTGGCATTGGTAACTACTTTCTGGTGGGAGTAATAGGTTTGTCTCCCTGAAGCCCGAACGTAGTTACAACTTTTTAAAGTATGTGAAACCTTTAGTTCATAGCCACCAGCAGTGAGTGCCTATTGCAGGCAAATGACTTAACACAGAAAGTAATATTTCATGCATAGTTTCTGTTTTCTTATTTGGTGAATGAGGATGGAGTGAGTTGTAGTGCTGGATTTTTTTTTTTTACCAACCTATTCCCATATTTGGGGAGAGAAGAGTAAATAAATGATACATTGATCTGATTAACTCAAATTTGAACATTGGTCTTAAATTATTTTATCTCCAGAGGGAGTAAAAAATGAGAGATGATCCAAAGTCAGTCATTTAGGGATTAGAGGGAGGAAGAAGCAGAAGCATCCCTTCAGGTTCTGCCACCAAGTGCCTTTTGTCAGCTCTGAAACTTGTACCCTTCCCTTATTTGATTGTGCTCTGCAGGTAAACCTTGCAAAAGGAATTTAGAGAGCTGTAGTCTCTGTCAGCTCCGTTTGAGCTATTTCTGCCTGACACACATTGCATGTAAGCTGTACTGCACTTTTTATGAACCAACTGAAAAGCAAAAACATTTCTTAGTTTGATGCTATAAAGGAAAAAAAAAATTGGTTGAATATATGTTTCTGGAGAGAATTAATTACAACTTGGATGCCTTTAATTTATTTATTATGTTTAAAATCATGACAGCCTTTTGAATTATAAAATCTATGAGAATCTTACATTGAAGTTTTTTTTTTTACTTCTGCTGTATTTATAACAAGATTTTATAAAAAATTAAACCATTGGGGCAAGTCTGGTAAAATTAATTTTTAAATTGGATTCCAGTAGTAATGTAGGCACAGTTTTTGGTTTATTCCATATGATTGGATTTCTAAGATCAAAGTGAATGCAGTACAACACCAAGTATGCAGTTAAATATATTTAATTGGGTTGTCTCTCTCAGTTTAGTTTTATGTCACAGAGTTTAGGAAGTGTTTTGAAATAACACTGGAATTGTATCCAAACATGAAAGCTCAAATTCAGGGGGAAAAAGCTCCTGGGAACTATTTCCTGGAAGGTGAATGGAAAAGTACTTTGCCTTTAAGTGGGATTTATAAGAATCACTAAAGTGTAAATTAGATTCCAATGTACTTCCAATGCAATATTTAGAGCAGCCTATACTGAACTGTTTATTGCTTTTGCTCACAGGCCTCAAAAGTTATTTTTGCTTTGTTACGGAGGGGCTCGGTGAGTGGTGCAAGCTGTTCTGTGCTTTCAGAGGATAAGATGTTTTGCATTTCCTCACCCCCTCTTCCCTGTGGTTTTACACTTCTGTGCAATAAGCTGAGGGCAACCTCTCCTTGTACAAACCGTATGTGTCCTGGCTGGAGCATGTAGCGTGGTCCCAGGACCTGCTTTGGGAAGCATGGAGCCTGTGTTGCATGGAGGTGCTCTGTGCCAGAACGTGAGCTCTGTTCTTGCTCAGAAGAGCAATGCAAAACCCCAAACTGAGTTCTTAAAAGCACTGGCACTCATGCATCTAGTGCTTCAGCTCTGCTGTGAGTCACTTCTACTTTCTTCTCCGAGTTACAAGTAGTTTAACCAGCTGCTCCTTACTGTAGACATTTGGATACTCCAGGAAGTCCCTTTACTAAGACTTCAGTTGCAGGGATGTGAGCAAAGTGAGACCAGCACATAAATAACCCCAAGTGGAGCTGAAGTTTGCTTGTGGGAAGGGCTGTCGGAAGACCAAAGTGGTGCTGCTCAGTTATTTTTTGAGAGGATACTTCACATACCAAAACCTTAATGGGATCCGTCTGGGCATCTGCAGTATACAGTTTGCTAAATTGGATCTGATGGGATATAGCTGATAACAGACCCAAAATAAACTCATAAACTAAACTTCCTTCAGAATAAGAATGAATATGAAAATGGATAGAAAGATTGCAGCTTTCTGGCAGCGGTGGGGGACTGAGGGAGGAGTAACTGCAGTAGTTCTTTTTTGGGATGGAATTAAGTGGCCTCAGAAGAAACAACTGATATGCCTGCTCCTCAGCACAAGTTATTCCCTGACTTTCAGCTATAAATTAATGACTACTAAATCCCACCAAGGAAGGGGAGGCCTGCTTTGTAAGTGCTGACTCTGAGATACACCTCTGTTATCTCCTCTGTGCTGGCAGTGTGTGTGAAGATGAGGCATGCGCTTTAATCCCAGTGTTGCATCCACTCTGTAGTCATTCTGTGCTGGTTCTGAAACCCTCCCATGACCATGAGGCTTCCCTTTGCCTGGGCATCACTGCCTTCTGCTCCTGCCCTGGAGTCCCTTGTTACCTTTTGTCCTGGTTTGAGTCAGAACAGCACTAATTCTGTTCAGTGATTTTCCTTTGTAGCTCAGTCTCTAAGTGCCTGCACTTGCTGCAATCAAGCATGTTTGGGCAGTGTGGTGGCTTCTGCCTCCAGCAGTGACAGTGATGATGCTTCTACCTGGCACCAAGGACTGTTGTGCAGACCAAGGTCGTTGCTACATCTTGTGTACCATGCTGGGGGTGCAGGTTCAAAGGCTGCACCTGTGGGGAGGAGTGGACGGGACAGGTGACCCTAAACTGACCAAGGAAGGATTCTGTCCACATGTCCTATCCAGTATAAAGTTGAGGGGTGACAATGGTCAAACCTCTTCGTCCCTGGTCAGTGTCTGAGGAGGACTCTGTTCTGCTTTTGGTCCTAATCTATATGTTTGTGAATCCGGTTCCAGAATCCAGCTTTTGAATCCTAGTTCCCATCTACCATCAAACCCAGTCTGGGGCTTCCCAGTGCCTGCCCACAACATTAGTGGTTATGATGGTGTTATTGCTACCAGACAGGTTGGGTTCAACATTGGTGTTGCATATATTTGTATGTATGTTATTGTTTTCGTGAATGTAAGTTATTATTTTTATGAAAGCTGGTTTAGCTTTCCAGTTTGTTAGTTTCTCTCCCTTATTCCCTTTCTCTTCTCCTTTGTCTGTCACTTTGGTGACTAGCTCAGCCCTAACCCTTGAGAGCCATCGTTGCACAAGCTTCTAGAAAAAGAAGTTCATTATGTGTCCGCTGAGTGCTGTGTGGAGCCATGCACGATGCATCTGTATTTTGTACAGATGCTTGCACTCTTTTTCCCTGACGTAAATGCACATGTGTGCTTGGTTTCCACTCTGCTCTGAGTGCTGTTGAGGATGCACTCTTCCAACAGGCATCTGAGAGCATAAGATATCTGTATCAAATAATGCTAAACTATCAGTGCCAAATTAGAAATGACATGTGTGATAAATCTCTTTTAATCGTGTTCCACTACATTGCAACTTCTCTTTCTTCTCTGTTTCCTCCTCCAATCTCTTCATTATGTCTGAATGCAAAGGGATGACTGAGACAGTCCAGGCAGTGTTTGCCTTCCTGGTGAAATTATTTCTTTAGTCCAGGGGCCAAAACTGTCCTCAAAACCACTGAGTGCTGCACTCCCTTACCTTGTCCACCTCAGAAATATCCATACCAAAACATCCAAGGTGTGGTGGTTGGTGGGAATGAGAAGCAGCGAGGCTCTCTTTGGAGCACAGTGAAATGAAGCCGTGGTTGGTTATGCTTTTTTCTCTAGTTGTAGTCTCTGTTTTCATGTCCTTAGATACATGTTAGTGGGAAAGTGTGGGAAAGGCATTTTCAGCTTTTTACCTTCTCTGCACATGGACTTGGTACTTTTGTGATTGAGGTTAGTTTTGAAAGACATCTGTGTGACTGACAGAGAGTGTGGGTGTGACTGGACTGGGGGCGGGGGGCTCAAAGTCCCTCTTTGCCTTTTGGTTTCTCTTTGCTTGCTCTTGCTTGCTTCTGCCAGGCTGAAGGAGCATTTGCTCCGGCATGCAACGAGAACTGCAGCTTTTCCTGTGTGAATTCTGAGGGAATTTAGTAGAATTCCAGTTTGGACTGAGCTTTGACACCCATGGCTGCGTGGTGCTGTTAGCTGGGGCAAGAGCCTGCTTGTGTCTTGGTGGGAGCACAGCAGTGTGACAGATTTACATTTCTTGTTTGCATTTGAGGCAGCTGCACAAGTTCACCTCTAAGGACTAATCTCCTTTTCTTCTGCATTAGTTATTCTGGAATTATGTATAAACTGGAACTATTACATATTTGAAACTTGAGGATTTATCATTTGGAGTTTCAAGGGACTTAACATAGGATTTGAATCTCAAATATTCTTGGTAAACAAGTAGCATTTGAAATTGTAATTTAGATCAGCTTAAGCACAAAATGCTTTATCAGTGATCTGTACATTGCATTAGCTACAGCTCTGAACTGAAAAAACTTCCTTTCCCTTACCACTTCTGACAAAGGATATCATAACATATGTGAGTATGTTGTCTGGTCCTCTGTATCATCATGCAGTAGCAGGTTAGTGCTTTCAAACGGGCATGCCTAAAGCTAGGTCTAAGTAAGGTGTATTTTGGGGCCCTGTGGTCGTCTGTGTTTTATTGGAAGGTGTTAGAGCCATTTTCCATGTCTGAAACTTGGCTTGCTTCCAAAGAACCTGAGCTTTGCATCAACCAAGTCGACAGTATTTGGTGTTGTAGACAATAAGAATGTGTAAGGAAACTAGAGTTCATTTCCTCAGATTATTTTAATCTTTTTAGATTCTCCGTATATGTAGTCTCACACTTAGAGCACTGTGTCCAGAGCTACTTAGATAGCTTTCCAGGGAGAAACCTATGTTATTTTACTGGTGTGTGCAGGGCCCCTGTATATACAGAAAGGTGAATTGCAGGTTAGTAGAACTGTCAGTGATGGATAGAAGAGGGAAGAGCAGAGCCATGCAGCCTGTAACACCAAAGCATAGCAGGGGAGCGCTACTGAGCAGCGCGTCGGTGCTGCTGCCCTCATCCCAGTGTCTGGCTGCACTGCCATGGGTGAGGAACACACTGGTCCTTCACCTGTATATTGTAACCTGGTGGTGCTGGAGTTTCACCACGAGGAGACTTCTCCTCCCTTCCCTGGGCTTCTGGCAACTGATTGTTGTGCAGGTACTGTTGCTCACCTGCTCCGTCAGAGGTGGGCACGTCCCACGCATCACCTCTCTCACTGCACTTTGCATTCTTAGATCATATCCCATTTTGCTCTCTCTTCTCCCCAATACCATTTGAGTTTCCTATCTCAGGAATTCCTGCCAAGTTGTGGTTCCAGCATCTGTTCCTGCCGTTATCCAGATGCTCAAATTTTTTGGCTTTTAAAGACAGGAGGTTTCTGATCTGGTCTTCCTCTAAAACCCCAAGTAACCTGAGGCACAGATATGATTGTGGAAGTGTTAATCTAACGTTAAAGCCATTCTGGAAACAACCTTTCTGAGCACAGGAGTTTTTCTAATAGCTGGTGTGTTCTGAGTGGAAATTAATTCATTCTGCCTGGGATAGAGTTACTTTTGTGGAGCTGTGGCTAGATGGAGCTGTCAGGATGCGTAAGGCAGCTTGATTTATGTGCGGAGGCTACACGCGTTAGGCTTCCCTGCCACGTGCTATTCATTTTAGCTGCTTAGAGGGTTCAGTGTTGATACCCTTTTAGTGTTTTAGCAGAGATGATATAATGTTTGCTAATTATTTTGGAAAATAGAGAAATCATTTGGGATATAACAGTTAGGCAGAGAGACTGTGAAATAAGGTTTGCTTTCAGTGAGGGGCGAGATTATCTTTAAGCAAGGACATTTGAAATAATGAATGCCTAAATGTTGCTGATGAAATGTGTGTTTTCTTTGTATTTGTGTGAGCAGAGCTGTTTTAATAAGTGAGTGGTCTCCAGTGAGGCAGGTAATTTTAAAATGGTTTTGCACATCAGGAAAGGTGACCCCTAATGAGAAGTGTAAAAACTGTTCTCTTCAGAAGCTATGTTCTCTCTGATTTTCAGTCTTTGCCTCTTAATACAAATTAGTAGGATGTTTTAATTAAAAGCAGATCTTGGAGGTATTATCTGCTTCCTCTGTTTAGTCCTTTTAAATGCTAATCACTTTTGACAGCATAATTTACCTAGCTACCTGTGCTAGCCTCTTGCAATGCATCTGTCTTGTGTGGGGCTCAACTACAAGATGCAGCCCAAAAAGACCTTCCAAAAGTTCATACAATTGCAGAGGTTGCCCAAGACAGAGAAGTAATAAATGAAGTTTTAATGAGACAAAAATTCAGAAAAGCTATTTCAAGGTGGCTGGAGCTTCCCAGGAGACAATTCTTGCATTAGAGGTAGGGGGACCAAATTAATTTCTCTCTCTGTTAGAAGACATTGACAAAGGACCAGAGGGTAACAGGTGAGATGGGGTTAGGGGCCTCTGAAGAGTTTCCATCCAGCAGAATCATGAAGTCTGCATTGAAGAACGCTTAAAAAGAGAGAAAAGGGTAAAAAAAACCCAACGACTTTAACTGGTCCAGTTGCCCTGCTACTCTCCATGGCATATAGTAGCCCTCTCTCAGCTTTCTGCCCTCTGCCTCCAGAGCTGGCCTCACTTCTCTGCTAGGCAAAGCAAAACAAGCTTCCTTGAGTGCTTTCAGCTGTGCTGTGGTTGGTTTTATTTTGCTTAAAATATTTTATACTGGAAATATTTTAAAGCAAATCAGTAATTTTTTGAAATAGTTACAAATCAGCAGAGAATCACCAAATCTTAATCAAATGGATGTTAACTTAATGAAATCTCTAACTATGCCGTGAGTGTCCTCCTTTGATTTGTTTTGATTGTATTTTTCTGTATAATTTAGCAAGAAATGAAATTCAGCCACAAAAATCCTCCCAAACAAGCCCTGATTTTCAAGTGCTTAGACAACCATGCCTCTCCCAGCTGCTGGAAAAAGAAAAACAACTTTTCTTTGTGCAGGGCTCTCCAAAGCTCAAAATAATTTTGTATTTTTAAGGGTATTTGAAAGGGAATGTTTGGTTCTGAAAGACTTTGTTTATATAAAATCACAGAAAAAATTAAAGGGAATTACAAACAACTGAGAACACCATTAGTTTAGTCAGCACTACTCAGAAGCATTTATTTGTAGTTTTAAAATCATCTTCTGCTGTGGAAGCCAAGCCAGCTTGTTTTGGTGTGGTATTTCTGAATGGAGCCTTGGGTAATGACATTCCACACACACTTTAACCTTGTGCACAACCATAATGAGAAATGGAGTTGCTAGTGAATGTGCTGTTTTGCCAGCTCAACAAAAGATGTTAAGTTCTGCATATTTTTGCATAATGTAGATGAGTGTTGACAGTGTAAGGATCCATTTGGCACAGATAGAAATCAGGAGTTGATTTTAATAACTGTACTACAATGTTTGACTTCACTATGAAATGCAGTATGGAATCATAGAATCAACCAGGGTTGGAAGAGACCACAAGGATCATCTAGTTCCAAACCCCCCTGCCATGGGCAGGGACACCTCACACTAGATTAGGCTGTCCAGAACCTCATCCAGCCTGGCCTTAAACACCTCCAGGGAGGAGGCTTCCACCACCTCCCTGGGTGACCCATTCCAGGCTCTCACCATTCTCATGGTGAGGAAGTTCTTCCTCATGCCCAGGCTGAATCCCCCCACCTCCAGCTTTGTTCCATTCCCCCTAGTCCTGTCACTACCTGATAGCCTAAAAAGTCCCTATAGACCCTTCAGAGACAGACCCGTGTCCTGGTCTGTGTGCCAGCTACTCCTAGCTGTATTTTTTTTCTAGGAGAGAAAAGAGGAGAAACAAATAGGGGCTAGATCAGTCCAAAGGAGACAGGGAGGAATTGGGGCATCTGCAGCATGGAAGGAATCTGTTGTGAAGTTTTCAATGCAGTCCATGTCCACAGGTTGAAGCTGATGGGTTATGACAGCATTTGTATCTCCTTCCTCAGGCTGGGTGACATTTGTGTTATCTTTTGAAAATGCATTGATGGCTATGTGAGTCAAGGTGAAAGAAAGAATGATAGTTTGTTCCCAAGTTTGGTACCTTGAAATAAGTGTGTATACAAATGTAATCTCTCTTTGCAGTGTAGGTCTCTTCGACTAACACCTCTGCTGTGAGGACATGCTGAGGGAGCTGGGGTTGTGCAACCTGGAGAAGGCTCCAGGGAGATGCAGTAGTGACCTTCCAGTACCTGAAGGGTGCCTACAAGAAGGCTGCAGAGGAACTGCTTGCAAAGGCCTGCAGTGACAGGACAAGGGGCAATGGTTTGAAATGAGAGAAGGGCAGATTTAGATTGGATATTAGGAACGAGCTCTTTACTATGAGAGTGCTGCAGCCCTGGCATGAGTTGCTCAGGAAGGTTTAGTTGAGGCCCTGTCCCTGGAGCTATTCAAGGTCAGGCTTGAAAAAACTCTGAGCAACCTGATCTCATTGAGGATGTCCCTGCTGACTGCAGTGGGGTTGGACTGGATGACCTTTGGAGGTCCTTTCTGACCCAAACCATTCTGTGGTTCAATTAGTTTATTTTTTTTCTATTTTCTAGGTGCATCAGTCCAAGTTTCCACAGTGTTTTAAGGAATTATTTTTTGAACTTAGTCCTGAACATAAGACTTGGGTCTTTGTAGCTTTTCAGACTGAAGGATTTAGGATTAAAACTCTCCCTGTTTATGCTCCTGTCTCTGGTCGTAATGGTCGAGTGCCGCATCAAACGTTAAGGAGAGGCTGCGAGGCAGTGAGGCTTCAGCACCAAGCAGGCAAGAGTGGTGAACTGATACTCTTGTCAGACTAATATCAGAGGTCTCCTTTGCTGTTTATTCCTGTATTTCACAGAAACAAGAGCATTTGACTTCCAATGAATGTGTTTGGAGGATGAATGTGATGGTATTAACCTGCTGGTTTCCTGTTGAGATTCTCCCTCTTCACTTTTCACTTCATCCTGCTGCTTTAGGCCTAAGCATTTAGAGGTCCTATATGAAAAGTCACCAGGCAGTTTTTAAAAGCTGAGTTTCAGACATATCTTGACATCTGATTTCCAATGATTTTATAGGGATAAAATAAGTGAGGTGACTTTCTTCAACACTGACTGCCAAATTGTTTTGGAAAATGGAGCTCCAGATAGTTTTGTAAATAGCTTTGGCATTGGGAGCCTGGGTTTTAGGCTCAGTTACTGTGTTAAATAACTTGAGGTTTTGTGGGAAATAAGTGAATCCTCTTAGCAGATTATGATGTATGCAAAAAGGAGAGAGATCTGGCTCTGGATGCACCAGGCTGTTTGTCCTTCATGCAGACATCACTGTCATCCTCTTGGTTGCAGGAAACCAAAATATGTTTATTGGGGGAAAAAAAGTGTTATGGCAGCTTTGGGATGCTCTCTCTTGCTAGCTCATCAGTGTTACCCAATAGATTCTGAGTCCTGTGTGCAGTTCTGGAGCCCCCAGCACAGGAAGGGCATGGAACTGTTGGAGTGGGTCCAGAGGAGGCCACCAAGATGCTGAGAGGGCTGCAGCAGCTCTGCTGTGAGGACAGGCTGAGAGAATTGGGGCTCTGCAACCTGGAGAAGAGAAGGCTCCAAGGAAACCTTAGAGTAGCCTTCCAGGATCTGAAGGGGGCTCCAGGAAGGCTGGGGAGGGACTATTGACAAGGTCTTGTAATGCCAGGACAAGGGGCAATGGGTTTGAAGTGGCAGAGGGGAGATTGAAAGTGGATGTTAGGAGGAAGTTGTTTGCAGTGAGGGTGGTGAGACACTGGCACAGGTTGCCCAGGGAAGTTGTGGCTGATCCGTCCCCGCACGGGTTCAAGGCCAGGTTGGATGAGTCCTTGAGTGCCCTGTGCTAGTGGGAGATGTCCCTGCCTATGGCAGGGGGTTGGAACTGGATGATCTTTGAGCTCCCTTCCAACCTTACCATTCTATGATAGGTGTCTTTTGCTTAAGAGCAGAGCACCTTATCTGGCATAGGTTTGTGTAATAATTCTGATGAGTCCAGTGCCCTGCACCTAGGGGTACACACACAGGAGAAGATGTCCTCCATGGATCTCCCAGTACATGTTGCTTACCCTCAGCCTGGCCCTGTTGGACAGTAACCTTTTATCCTTCACTTTCTAAGGACAGTCCTAATGGAGTTAAGTTTCATTGTTTTCACTACTGTTACATGTTAAAATAATGAAAAAACTTTAGTCAGGAGGGAACAACCACTCACTCATTTGCATGGGAGCTTTTTGGTTTTTTATTTAAAGAAAGGGAGGCATGAATTACTGCCTGATGTGCTAATTATTTTTTGTCATCATGCACAAAATAACAATATTGTTGTTTTAAAATGCCAGAGGTAAATGTCTTTCTCTTTGACAGTTTTTTTAATGGTAGATAATGAAGTTAGTTAAGGAAAAAAAAACCAACCTGTCCCTATCTTGTTGTTTTTTTAGACCTCTAAAAAACTTCTTGCGGGGGTGGGGCGGGGGGAAGAAAGTGTTACAGAAAAGGCAAAAAAGGTACACAGAGTTTTACCTTTTGAACAGAGCTTGAAGTTGATTTAAAATAAACCTAATTTAATAGGCATTGTATTGCACGGCGAAGATAATTTAGGCTAATGTCAAGGACAAGTGTTATCTATTCCTTTGTTGTAGTGAGGTATTGAAATAATGAGTGGAACAGAAGGGAATCAGGAAATGTTTGAAGTTTTTCATCTGTGTCTCTAGATGGGTATTTTTAATCACATTCTCCTGGCTTTTGCATGCAAATTACACCGAGCAGCACACGCTACATAAAATGAAGAACTCTATTTTACAAAATCTATTTTCTTGAAGCTTAATAAGCTTGCAAAGGTTGGCCTATGTTTCAGTTAGCTAGGTAGCTTTTTGTACCTTGGCTGAAATGAAAATCTCAGGTTTTGCATGCTGCCATTTTGACTCTGCAACAGAGGAATGGATAGCCTGAAATTTTTGGAGGTTCCTGAAGCCGTTTTTTCCCCTTGGTGCTCAAGGGCTGTGGATTCCTACAGGAAGGCTGGGGAAGGATTGTTTACAAGGTCCTGCAACGACAGGACAAGGGGCAATGGGCTTAAACTGGCAGAGGGGAGATTTAGACT
>VWZE01019352.1:839178-889278 GCA_013396675.1 Eubucco bourcierii
TGTGATACTGTGATACTGTGATAATTTCTTGTTGTAGGATTTTAGTCTAATGTTGGCTTGCCCCTGGTTTGAGTAATGATGGATAGAGAGGTACTACAGAACAGGCGACAAATTCCAGTGCACAGACATCGAGCAGCACTCAGTGGGTTAGATGAGGAGGAAGATGTGACCCTTCCTTTCCTGATTTGGTGCCATTAATTCTGTGGCTTGCAGTTATGGGTTTCCTGTTCCATCAGAGCTGCTGACCCTTGGTACCATCCCATTAACAGCTGCCTTTGCTTGGACTGATGATGTTGTGGTCTAGGCATTGATCTGAGTCTCTGCTGATAGGCATTCCGTGCTCCTCGGTGGGAAGAAGTGATGAAACGCTGATCTACAGCGACACTTTGCTGTTGCTGAAAGTTTTTTTTTTCTGTTAACAGTAGATTAAATTGTCATTTGCAGCTCGTGGCTGTCTTTGATGAGCAAGATCCACACCATGGAGGTGATGGCACCAGCGCCAGTTCGACAGGCACGCAAAGCCCAGAGATTTTTGGTAGCGAGCTTGGCTCCAATGCGGCATCAGCCTTTCAGCCTTACCAAGCAACGAGTGAAATTGAGGTCACCCCTTCAGTCCTTCGTGCAAGTAAGTAAATGTTCTCTGTACCTTGGTGTGTTTCATCTTGATTTTTGAGAATGCCAAGTGCTGGTGCCCGTTCATGCTACTGGGAAAATGATTTGTTCTCTGTCCTTATCAAAAACTGCTCAGAATTGAGAACTGGAGTACAAGCTTGTTGCATGCTAGTACACAGATCTCTCCCTTATAATGAATCATTCATAAACTGCTTTTAGGAGTAATAAACTCCTGTGCTGCCAGCTTAAAATTGTTCATACACTGAAAGTCACAGCAGAAGTCCCAAATGCAGGTGCTGCACAGTGTAATGTTCAGTTTGGCAGTTTTATTCCATTTAATGAAGAAAAGGGTAAAAAGAAGCTGAAGGTAGGAACATGTTCTGCTGAACTCATCAATGCTGCTAGGTTGTGCTTGTCACCTTCCCATGAAAACAGCTGCTGATATGTGTATTTACTGAGTCGAGAAAAGACACATCTTAAAAAACCCAAAAACCATAGCCAGGAACATCTCTTAATTTTGTTTATTTCAACCTGGGGAACATCTGTTGCAAAACCACGAAGCAAGGAATTACACATCATATTTTTTGCTCAGCCGGAATCTTTGACTCTTGCAGCTTATTAAGAAGAAAACAATCACACAGTGAAATTTCCTGTCTGATTTTCATTGTTGTTAAAATTACCATACAGGCAAGACAATTCTGAATAAAGCATCGTACCCTCCCATGTGCAGCAGCTATCATTTTGCTCACCCAACTTTTCGTGTAGTGACTCCAGTCTAGAGAATTCTCAGAAGGTAGTACCAGTCAATACTTTGATATTCTACAGGTACAGTCTTTTAAGCAGTTATTTGTCATTCCCAAGAGATTACTTTCCTGTAGGTGTTCTTTTAATGGATGGAATCTGTGTTTAAGTGGCCAGGTAAAATGTGAATGGCAAAGTTACTTTCTATTAAGTTCGAAGGGTTTTGTACCAGAGTGTTCTCTGTAAAATTAAGGGGACATCATTTAACAATTAGCTTACCTAGACTTAAGCACGTGTCTTTTCAAGCTGTAATTATGCTTCATTACAACACAGAATTAAATTAGAGAAAGGATTAATGCCAGAATAAAGTATCCTGGAATTTCAGCACCCTTCCATTTTGCTGTCACTAGGGTATGCCACAGCTAAATGCATATCTGATTTCCAGCCAAAAAACTGTCCTTCTGGGTTCTCACCTTAGGGGGATGTAGAGCAGGCAAATACATACACATTTTCTCTTTAGTGTGATTATCTGGTGTATTATACAGTACATTGATGTTAGAGCATCAAAATCATACAGTGCAGATAAAATCCAATGATTTACTGGACAGCTCACTTATCTTCAGTGTCATTCTGGAAAACACTTGGAATACTTAACTAGTTCACTCATTGCTAAAATGACCAAAAAGTGCTTTGAGGCTCTACAATACAAAGTCTATAGAAGTGCAGAAGACTTTTATAACCATTGGTAAGAGCTACAACTCTTTAGACATATTTTATAAAAGCAAGCAGAAGAAAAAAGGTTGAAACAATTTGTCATAAATACGTTATCACAAATCAGAGATGTTCTCTTATCTACCCAATTCCTTTCTTTTATGTTGACAATTAGACATATTTCATTTTTCAAATGTTCCAAACCACAGACTTAGAATCCCAGTCCAGTAATGTTATCATATTAAACATACCTATTTCAAGAATTTCATTTAAATATACATTGAAAATGGAAATAATATCTCTATTGTGTCTCCTTTATAACTTGTGAAGTGAAGCATAGCATACAAATGGTATTCTCAGTATTTCAAATAATTATCTTCTTACTGTGTAAGTTCTATTCAGCAAATAAAACCCATCCAGTTTTGTGGTAGATGCAGATCCTGATTATTACATGTTGACAAGGTCATATATCTATTAATTGGATTGGAGATGGGATACAGAATTGCTGTAATTATTGTAATTTTCCAGCTAATTGCAGGGTTGGCGGTGAATATTTTACTTCTAACAAATGAAAAACAGTATTCCATCTGAAATTGGTTGATAGCATTCGAGACATTTTGTTTTACATCTCTGGTGCTTTTTGCTCACAGACTGGGCTCCATGTCTCAGTGCCTCGCTCGCGGGCGCGCTGCTCTGTGCCGTTCTGCCACCGCTCACCTGCACCCGAGGGGTGCTCACCTGCACCCGAGGGGTGCCCAGCCGGCTCTGCCCGAGCCTGGCGCTTAAGGGCCTGCTGAGATTTTCCTCTCTTTGTTCTGGTTGCCATGCCACCCCTTTTGTTTGTTTATAGATCACGCCATCGCTGCTCTCCCAGCCAGGGAAAGGTTAGCTAGATCAAGTCCAGCTGCAGAAGTAATATTCGTCTGGATTCCCTCTTTTCCCATGCACAAACACAGCCTCTGCTTGGCGCATGGGGGGAGCTGCGTCAAATTCAATCTTCCCATCTAACTGTGGCCGCTTCATACCCCCTATGTTGTTCTGCAGCGTGAAAACACAATTTGATACAAGCAGTTGATTTATTTATGTTTCTTATCTGACTCTTCTCTTTTACTGCTTTTCTGTTACCCAAGTCAAACTTCCTCCTGCTGTAGCTCATCAGCTGAGCTGTATTTTTTTTTTCCCCAAAGCATTCAGCGCACAAGGCGTTTTTGTGTGTGCCTGCGTGCTTTCTGAGAAGAGGTTGGAAGCTCACTGCAGAAGATTGTTAAAGCAGACTGATGTTTATTCCCTGCTGAAATGTAAACTGGAGGCGCAGGTGAAAATTGCCAAACCTAATGAGCAATTTGGCAGATAAGACAGGATGTCAGGCGGTGACAGTTCAGCAGCGGGTGCGTTGCCTGCGAACCAAGTTGTTTGTTTCTCAGTACTGCATTTAAATATTGGAAATAAAATCCCTTGCCGGCTACAGGAGACATTGTGAAAAGGGTCATCTCTGTGTCTAGTTTTCCTTTCAAGTTATTTAGCTCTGTAAATAACTAAGGGTGGTCTTAGTTCCTCTTCTCTGTGTGAGTATATCTTACAAGTCTCCTTGAATGTTTCAGCTGTTACAGTTAAAAAGAGTTTGTAACCTATGAGAGGTTTTGGAAAATATATTAAGAGAGATTTAGAGGAACAATTTAAAAAAAAAAAAAATTGTGGCCCAGAGTAGAGAAGAATAAACAGGCTGGGTGATATTTCTTCAGCTTTTTAATGGGAGGGTGTGGAGAAGACTTAGGCAGACTCTTCTCACATGGGCACATCATTGGTGGAGGCCGGAAACACGAGTCTAAACAAGAAAAATGCCAGTTGGATATTAGAACAGTTCTCATCTTGAGAGTAGGACAAGGCTGCTTAGAGAAGTTGTGGCATCTCCCTTCTTGAAGGTGGAGAGAGCTTTGAATATGGCCATGGGAAACCTGAGCTATCTGGTCCTATTTTGTGTGGAACAGGCTGGACCAAATGACCTCCAGAGATCTTGTACAACCTCTGAAGTTCCTGCGTAATTCAGTGACTGCAAATATAATTAATAAAATGGAAGTGTTTTCTTTGTGAAGGTGTTATTTGTAGAAGCAAATGATGTTGATACTGGAATATATAGCAGTTGTGTGAGCATACTGTGCTCATACAGCTGCCCAGCATGGTTGAGTATTTTATTGGTTTGTGCCAGTGTGACTCAGGTCAGCTGGCCCTGCCCTTGACAAGACTTCTGCTTTTGTTTTCAGGATGTCTTTGCTAGATGCATCAGTTTCTTAAAAGTGAGATATGGGATAATTTAAGGTTTTCCTAAAGGCTGGTGCCTGAGCATCTCCCTGAAACACTGGCCAGAGAGCCTAAGCAATTACCAAGATCTGCCTGGAAGTGGTGCACTCCAGTGATGTATTTGCTCAAGTGATCTCTGTCTTATATTTTAGTAGGACTTTAACCATCAGTTTCATATTCTGGTCACAGAAGTAGTCTATGGGAGGAAAAAAAAGAAGCTTAGTTGAGAATATTGTGAAACGAGCACACAGCTGGCCCTGCAGATACACTGAAAGTGCCGAGCTGCATCTTCACATCCTTGTTCAGTGAGCTGCGTGGTTTGTTGCTCTGATGTTCCTGTGTGCCCATGTGTTCTTACCCTGCAGTGAGCAGAAGTTTATTCCTCACAGAGCATGCCTCACACTTCCACTGAGCATCAGCTGATATGTTGAAGATCACAGACTTGCATGCCTTCGAATTTGTGGATCTGCCTCTGCTTTCTGAGGAGTGTTTCCTAGTCTGCTGGCAAATCAGTAGGATATATCAAGAATAATCCCTGAGGGGTCTTTTAGATTTAGGACTGCTGTTACAATAAGTCCAAACTGGTATATAAAGTATGGAAGAAAAAAGTAGTGTGGAGTTTGAAGCACTTGGGGTATCAAGATCTCAGTTCAGCATTCACTTCATAGATTTATAAACTGTTTTCCAATCAGGGAGATGTGCATAATCACTGCACCTAGAAAGGAACAAGTCATTTGCAAGCCAATGCTAGTGAGTAGGTAAGTACATAATAAGGCACGAAGAGGATTAGAGAGGTTTATTGTAGTGCATCTGGGCATTGTGCTCTCACATCAGAAGTGCAAAGGCAAGTGCTGGTGTGCATTGAGAGCAGGAAGACTTACACTGGAGTGGCCAGTGGTGCCAGACTTGGATAAACTCAAGTTGGAGAGAGCTGAGTGAGAACAACAAGAGTAAGATACTTTGGAGGTTATGACCAAGCATTGGAAGGTCTGTTGTATTTAGTTAAGAAAAGGTAGAATTTCTCCATGTCTGTGAACTGAAGAGCAGTTGGCATTTCCTATCAAAAAGTTGGGGTTTGTTACCTGTAGGCCTACAGAATATTTTTACACCTCCTGTAACAAGGAATCCTTTGTGGTAGTGTCTCAGTTGTGTTCTGCATGCTGCTGGGCACTGTCCAGGAAGGCAGCTGGTTGGTGATGGCAGATGTGTCCTCTTCCAAAGCTGCTGGTTGGTTGGTGACCATGGGTGAGCCACTTCTTGTGTCCATTGTAAATACGTGTGGGGTTTCTTTTTAGCACCTCACAATTGGAGTGTTCAGAAAAGCCAGTGCTAAACCCCCCAGTTAAAGGTGTGAGCACATAAATAAGTGAGGCAGTTTCAGATATTTTGAAGCTGTTGCTTTAAATGTGGCGCTTCGGTGACTGATGCAAGTAATTGCCTAGAGTCCCAAATTCAGTTTCTGAAAATTAATCTGTTAATGTTTTTTAAATGGCTTTGTTTAAAGGCCTAGAGCACTGCATGTTAGTATGTTGGCAGAGGACCTGCATGTTTGCTCATTTCAGAACTGATGACGATTTCATTGCTCTTTCCCACATATGGCCATTAAAAACTTCCCTTCTTGTTTATATCTCTTTGACTCCTCCTTCAGCTGTGAGTCAGCTTTATATATGGAAATAAAGCCATTTTCAAATGTCCAAGAACTGCAGAAACAAGAGATTAGAAGAAGGAGGAGGAGTAAGATGAGTTCATCATCCCCTAGATGTTTGGAACTTATCAGATGAAGCTGATAGTTGCTTCCAAACTGCAGAGAACATCATCCACATTTGTCACGACAGATTATGGCTTTATGGGCAATGCCTGCCAAAGTCAATGGGAGGTTTTCCACTAGCTCCACCAAGCTTTGGGCCACATCAGCTTTCCATGGTGAGCCTTCTTGGTCAGGAACCTTCATCAGTGATCAGCTGGTGTTCAGGTGTCTGTTGTTCCGATGTGGTTTGATGAATGAATTCCAACAGATTTCCTATCATTCCCACTTTTACTTCCTTGCCAGTTTCTCAGATGTTGCCTGGATAACCTGAGAAGAACCTGTGACTGAGGCTGGTACCAAGCAGTTGGCAGCTGAATAAGGAAGGTTTCTCATACATTGGGATATGGGAAGATTTACCCAAGTCTGTTTCTTCACCTTCTGCTGCTCTCGCTGTTCAGGAATTCTTATCGCATTTATCCCTGTAGCTCTATCAAGGATGTGATTGTTTTAAAGCCAGAGTTATTGAATCAAAAAATCAGTACCAGGTGCTGCTTTCTTCCACGAGGCTAAATTTGTTCTTTCTGCTGCACAGTTCTGACTTGAGTGATCTCCAGTTGGTGTTTTCTCCAAGCATAGAGCTCTGCTGTTAATTTGAGCTTGTTGAGCAGTTTAGAAACCATGTGTTTTTGATGAGGCCGTGACACATTTGTAAAAACAAATGGATTTTAAACTGCTTAAGTTTCTACATTAACCTTTAATATCTTCAGTCTTCTCAGTATATCACCAAGCAAAATACTGTAGCTTCTAGGAGGACTGAAAAAAAATTATGAAACTAATAAAGTAAAGAATTTTAGAAGTTACTGGATTCTCTAGAGGAAACCCGAGTAATCATGAGACACTTCAAGATGTCATTCCATATGGCGAGGACTTGTATCTTACACTACTGATAATGGGGAGTAATACAAATGTGAAATCTGGTGGCATCATATAGCACAAGAGAGATGGTTATGAAGAGAAATGGTTATGAGGATGTGAAGTATTGAATTTGACTAGTTTAAGAAGTCAGTTTTGGTTATTAGTGTAAATTTGTCATCTTAAATCGATTCGATGATCACTTCTACAAGAAGCTGTTAGGGAAATCACAGCAGCGTTCTGAGGATGTTTTGATACTCACGTATGGTGCTAATGTTATTGCTGATGTTACTTTCCCCTTCTTTAAATGAAAGGTAACTTTTTCCTTAAGAGAGAAAAAAAAAATGCAATCAAACATTGCAACATTGCTGCTCAAGTCTATTGTATTGTGACATCATGGTTTTAATCCCGTTATGTGTGTGATGGCAAACTCTTGTCGATAAACAAATAGCCTCATCATATCAAGTACTGTAATAGCTCTAAGTAGTGTAATAGCTCTTTCTGTAGATGATTTACTGATTACTCCTCTATTTTTTTCATTATTTCCTTGTAAGCACGATGAAGGCAAGGGAGCACAAATGTGAAAGGAGTAGGGAACATCTCTTCATGATGCAGACAACCACCTAGTAAAAGTCCTCACTTTTATGGGTGTGCTATACTGTGTTTTACAGTTCCTGAAAGCCTTGTGCAGTATTTACAGGTACAGATTCTGCAATGGGGTATTCTTCAAGGCATCCTTAATATCCACAACCACCAGACTGCAAAAGTAGCTGGTATCCCAGTGAAGTTTGTTTTGCTTTGCTTTGAGGCAACAGCAGTGGTCTCTTGTGAGCGAACTACTGGCAAAAACTGCTTGCAGATAATTTGCCAGCAGGAGAAGATGCAGAGTTTGTCAGAGGTACTGAAGTGTTCACTTGGTCCTGTGTGAGATGATTCTATGAGAAGGGTGTTGTGATGCAGTGGGCTCTGTGCCACCCTGTCTTGAGTGTAGCAGCTAGTGTGTGTCATTCCCCCTCCACCAGCCCAGGTTATGGATGTTTTTGACTACAAGCCCAGGGCTGTGAGGTATTTTCCTTAAAGCACATCCTTAATCAGGCTGAACTTACATTTCAGTGAGAACATTATTGCTTGCTTTTGGTCTTGACTCTCAAGAGATCTTACTCCCTTCTTCATTTGCAGCACATAGGCTGACATACTCTTTTTTCAGACAGGCATGTGCTTTGGAGCTAGACCATCTCTTTTGGTGATTACCAGGGAAAAAGTTGCTTTAAATTCCCTGTCTTTTGACGTGTTCTTTTGAGGGAGATGGAGCAGGGACAGATGGCTGCTAGTTGAATAGGCTTGTTTTTTAGTTTGGCTTTTATTTACTCTCATGCACTGAAAGAGACTGCAAGATGATGCAGAAATAGAGAGTGAATGAGAAATAACTTTCCAAAAATTTATTGCCTTATTTCATACTTCTCAGAAGATAAAATTTGTTCTTTCTCCCACCCATCTCTTGCTGTAAATCTTAAATGAGTTGTGTAAGAAAGATGAACTCCAACTTTAGAAATGCTGTGGGTTCATGTTAGGGTCACATTAAGCATTTTGTGTGAGAATCAAGCATATCTGCTTAGGGCTGTTCTCTTGAGCTTTTGGCCCCCAGTAGCACTGAATGCTGTGGAGGTGACAAACCTGTCTTGAGCCTGTGAACCTGATCTGAAGCAGAGCTGAGGCATGAACTCCTCTCCTGCTCTCCTGTCGGCAGGGCTAGGGTCCATGTCTCTAACTGGTCTGCAGGCAGGGTGTCCTTGTCACCCCCTCATGACACTTGCAGGGGCAGATGGAGCTCCTCCTTGGTGACACAGCAGTCACCTCACCATGAGGCTTTTTACCACCCAGGCTAATGCCAGAACCTGGCTGTGTGGAGCTGAAGGTGAATGCAAACTCAGGCTGTGTTCCAGGTCTGTGTTGCTTGCCGCCATTACAGATTTATGTAATTAATTCTGTCAACATTTCTGGATTTAGAGGAATTGGAAGTGGTTGTGTATGTGGGAAGGCAGTTGGGGACCATGGGGGTTTACAAAGAAAAGCAAAATTGGTTCTTGGGTTAAGATAAAATATTTGTACTACTACTTGGGTTCATACAGCAAAGTGCTGTATAAAGAGAGCAATACCAAGCAATTGTGTTAGCTTCTGGAGATTTCGCAGGAGTTGGGCACTAGGCTTCTTAGAGCAAACTTTGATCAACGATTAAAACCTTGTCCCCAGGGGCTGGTTTTGAGTCAGCAATCTGTACAGCATTGTTCACAGCTGGAAGTAAAACTGAGACTCTTGGCAGTTGCTGGGTGATGGATGATTCAAAGCAGGCACAATGGATGAGGTTAGTGTCAACAGACTTCAGGTTCTGAATCTGACCGAAATACTTGAGGCTCCCCTGTCATGGAGGCAAGGGTGTGTCCTGCAGGAAGAAGTTCCTACACAGCCTTAGTTATCCTTGGGAAGTATAATTGGGTCATAGCCTGTATGTCATGAGTGCAGATAGTCCCATGTGAGTTTTTGTCAGAGTAAAGTTGAGTTTGAGAAACTTCCATGCAGTTTTGTGTTTAAAGCAGCAGTGTCATCTGCTTTGGGTCTGACACTGGCACCTAGTCGCTTTATGTGGTACTGCTCCTGAACTGGTGAACCTCTGCCAAGAAGTAGCTGTGCTTCTTGGATGCCTTCTCAGAACCTCAGAGCTTAACAGGTCATGCCATGTGGCACTGAAAAAGCCAACCTAAGTCTGAAGGAACAAGCATATCATGAAACTGCTGAGTACTGAAGCACCTGAACTGTCTTTACTGCTCTGTGCAGTTGAGTGCCTTTGTACCCCGTTCCCACATGCACTGTGCAGTGTCTGTGTTATGGCCATCCTGCCCTTACTGCTGTGCAGGGCACTCCAGCTCCCCATGGGCTTGGGAGAGGAAAGCTTCCTCCATGCATGCATCTTCAGCCTGTGGCTGGTGAAAGGAACCATCCTTCAAACACAGGCTCTTGAAGTCAGTGACTTTGTAGGTTTGCAGGCAGAATAATGGTGAACAACACTGCTGAGACTGTTCCAAATGGAATAACATTTGCAGAAATGCCAGCAGGTCATTTTTTGGTAGATTAGAAAGAATAAAATTGTGTTCACCAGTTTCTGACAAGGCAGAGAGTGGACCCCTGTGCCTTGTTAACCAGCCCTATACAGTATGCAAATTAATCTTCCAGTGATTTTTGGTAAATCCACTCTTGATCTCTCTGCTTTTAGGCTTTTTGGAACCAAAACCTGAGAAATGTTTTCTGCTTATGAAAGCTTTCTTCTATTCCAACCTATTTTAAGCTCTGGTGTTTAAGACCTTCATTAGAAAACAGAGGGATTTTAGGTCAAGCACTGCCTTGAGTTTCCCGATGATTTCCATCTGAAAGGTCTTTCATAGTGAAACCTCTTCATGTTTTATTTAAAATTTTAGTTGAGCTCTTGACTCATGGCAAAATAAATAAAAATGAAGGGCTTACTGGGAGCAGAGCAGTGAAAAAACGATAGGACTGCTTCTTCCAATGAGCTGTGTGACATTTATCTGTGAGAAATAGCCCTTAAGTGAGTGAATAAAGTTGCAGCTCTAGTTTGACAAAGTAGGCAATCGTTCTATGAGTATGGGACGTGCAGATGATTTACCTTTACCTCTGGTTTGCGTTCACCTTTAAAGCAATAAAACATAAGGGGGCAAAGCCTTCCTGTAATCCTGTTTTCCCGTAGCTCTTTGCTACGTTGCTTAAAGCATTCTGGTGAAAGAAGTGTTCTCTTTTGGTTTTTTTTTTTTTTTTGCATCCATGAGAGCAGGGGAGAAATCTGTTTGCACTTACTGCTTGTACTGAGGTAGTATCGCTGGGTTGGCTGGGGCTGTGGGACATGTAGCTGAGGGCTTGGGGAGAGGGTTCCTGGTCTCTGCCAGGTCATTGCCTTTGTGGTGAGCAGAGTTGTCTGCAGGAGGTGGAGGGGGTGTAGACATGGTGAAGCCATATGTTAGCAGCAGTGAGAGAGGGGAAAATGGCACTTTCAAACCATAGTCCCCCAAAAAGGGAAGGGTGCAAAAGCTTTGGTGAAGCTACAGCTGTGGATATGCAGAGATAGTTGTTTATTGCAGCTTGGGCTGTGGATTTCATGCATTAGCTGAGGAGCTTGTCCCAAGCTCTGTGTGTCTGTTGACAGTTAGCTGTACAGCAGTGCATTGTGGTGGCACCAAATCCAGAAGGACCATGGAAGATGAAAGTTCCACAGAAGTGCACGTTTGAGCTGTGTCCTTGGCAGCACTGGGAGTGAGCAGCTGGACTCCTTGAGGGTGCAGGCAGTGGCTTTGCTGCAGGGCAGCGGTGCCAGGGAGCATGAGCTAGTGCCTGAGGTGGGGGAGCAGGGCTTAGGGCAGTGGATACTTTGCCAGAGTGAGACCCCATGCTCTTCTTGTGGTGGCACATAACCCCCTGGGTGCATGCACAGGGGGTGAGCTCACAGGTGAGCACAGTGCGTGCATGTTTGAACTTAGTTGTGCTTTCATATTATATCTGCTCTTGTGAGACCCCATCTGGAGTACTCTGTTCAGTTCTGGAGCCCCCAGCACAGGAAGGACATGGAACTGTTGGAGCCAGTCCAGAGGAGACCACCAAGATGCTCAGAGGGCTGCAGCAGCTCTGCTGTGAGGACAGGCTGAGAGAGTTGGGTTTCTGCATTCTGGAGAGGAGAAGGCTTCCAGGAGAAGTTGGAGTAGCCTTCCAGGATCTGAAGGGGGCTACAGGAGGGCTGGGGAGGGACTTTTAACAAGGTGTTGTAATAAACAGGATGAGGAGCAGTGGGTTTGAACTGGCAGAGGGGAGGCTCAGACTGGGTATTAGGAACAAGTTGTTTGCAGTGAGGGTGGTGAGACACTGTCACAGGTTGCCCAGGGAGGTTGTGGGTCACAGAATGACAGAATGTGATTTTCAATTCTGTGCTCCACAACCTCCCTGGAGGTGTTCAAGGCCAGGGTAGATGAGGTTAGATAGTAGGAGCCTATGGAAGGGGCTTGGATCTGCATGAGCTTTGAGGTCCCTTCCAACCTAAACCATTCTGTGATTCTCTTTTAAGACCTTCATGTCTGTGAGCTGAGGGTGTGACAGTGACACCAGTGTTTCTGGGCCCTTTACCTGCTGTGACTGCTGAGGACGTGCAAGCTTCATGCTCCCTTCTGCGTTTTTATCAGAACGGTTTTGTGGATGTGATTTCTTTGCATGGGATTCCTATTATGGGCTGAACTGAATATTAAATTACTTCTCAAGCCCTCAAGGCAGTACATCAGTTTCACTCATACTGAGCAATTTGTGCTGTGCTGTACGTGCTGTGTACCAGCTTCAGTTTCTGAATTCTCCCAGGGATAGGATTTTGCTCCCTTCGTTTCCATTTGTCGTTTCCGAAGTCGGAATCTTTTACTAAGGGTGAAAATTTTTTAATGAACTATTTTAATTTGTTCTGATGTGATGGGCTTGTATTCCCCCCCTTCCCTCATCCAGATTCCACCAGATGTTTGAAGTATTTTCTGAGTACATGTGCTTTCAGGGGTTCTCTGCAAATCCAGTCGTGTTTAACAGGCACTGAGTCCTTGTGAATCAGTGTTGTGTGTTTTCTTTGCTTCATGCCTCCCGGAGCTGGCAGGTGTCTTGAGACCTAGGACAAGAGATTTTCAGTGTTTTATGAAAGCACATAAGATGGGGACATAGTTGGGAATTCCCCTGAAAGGAACAAAATTTCAGGCCTATGTGGGAGGAAGACCTGTCACTGACTATGTTTTGTAGAATTTAGTAAGTTTAATAACTAATTAAACCCGATAATATGTCTTATGCTGTATCAAAAATGTTGGCTTTTCAAAGAAAAACTCTACTTGAGTTTTTTCTTCACTACTCTCTTTTATTTATTTGTTTATTTGTTTTGTTTTGTTTTGTTTGTTATTTGTACACTTGAGTGGCATATTGTGATGGTTTGGGAGTTACCTGCACCCCCATACTATGAAAGTCACCCAGACTAGACTCAACTGGCTGGAAGCTAAGGACTGAAGCTCTGTTTACAGCTCAGCACAATGTACAAGCAGAGATATACACTATAGACAGGAATAGCTGCAGAGATATACAAGTTAAAGGCAATACAGAAACACAATCCCCCTCCCAGAAATCAAAGTCCCCAGGAGGGGCTCCCAACCACCCTTCCACCTTCTCTCCACCCCTGTACCTTACCCCAGGGTCTGGCTTATGTACAAGGTGAGTTTGGAGGATGGTCAAGGGGGGTTAGAAGCAGAGTGATTAGTTAGGTTACTCAACAGAAAGCCGAGGACACACCAGCAGCCAGAGAGACAGAGACACTCTCTCTCTTACCTATATTTGTGTCCTTGTTCTTACCCATCTCAGCAAGCCTATGAGTGCAGCAGACATCACCATTGCTTTCTTTTCACAGCCTATAATATAATTTTTATTAAAATATTGCAGTTAGCCTCAAACCAGCACACATATGGAGCACATAAAGTAGGGTGTTTGCTTTGGAGAAAGCTCTCGATCTTGAAGCCATAGTTTTAGCAAGATGGATGGTGGTTTTCACTCATAGGTGATGTGCTCAATTTAGAGCTTGGATTTCCACCTTGAGCAGCCAAGGTAAATGTAAATGTTTCATTTTAGTCACAACTATTTTTTTCATGTTTTTTGGGGTGACTTGCCATGCAGTATAAATTTCTTGTTATGTGTTTTCTTACTTCATTTCCACACCCACCCCCCCCGCTTTTTTTTCTCTGTCATTTGCTTTAAGACACCTGGAGGGTCATTTTTAACAGTAAAAAGTGAGGAAATGTCAAAGGTGAGGCTGCTGATTAAGGCTCTTCATGTGCTCTGTGCTTTCTGTCTGCAGTTATCAAGCTGCAGAACGTGAGATGCTCAGCATGTGTGACGGGGATGAGGCTTTAATGTGAGAGAAGGTTAGCTGTGACTTCTGGTTCCGTTTGCTGACTTCCAGATTGAGAACCTGGTGCAGCTGGGTTAACTTGATGCCTCATGGACATTTTAGAAAGGAGACAACTGCTTTATATCTATCTGTGATCAGAAACAGAGGGTGGAAGGGAAGGGGAGGACCTGAAGAATTAAAGAACAAAGAATCAGAACAGAGGGTAGTAAAGAGGAGCTAGTGGCAGGGAATGCTTACCTCTGGAGACAAATAAAACACATAACTGTTTCCTTGATGCTACTTTGCCATATAAACAATTACCCTAGGAGCCATGTAAATAATATATGATTATGAGAGAGTAGTGAGTAGGTTTCTGGGGCCCTCCCTCTGTTTCTGCTTTCTGCTGCCCTCACTCTTTTTCTGCTTTCTGTCACCCTCCCTCTCTTTTCCTTGCAAAAGTATCTGTAGAATCTGAGACTTAGTCCATGCCAGAAGCTGGAAGGAAAAAAAAGAAAAAAAAGACATGAAAGGGAAGGATAATCCCACATGATTACACTTTTGTTATTTCTCAAGTGTTAATCACAAAATGAAAAATGGTATTGTGTGTAATCTTAGATTTGTATAAGTGCATGATGACATTTTGAATTACCTTTCCTGAAACACAAACTGTGGATGTCTCAGACGTAGAAGACATTCACTGAATTGCAGAGCTTTAAAAATGACAGTCCTGGGGCTTTGATGGATTCTCTGGCTCCTGAAGTCTTGAAATTAAAGTCAATATTTTTCTGTATTTCCAACAGAAGTTAAAAGACTAAATGCAGACATTATTGTGCAGTGTACCTGGGCTTATATAGGTGTTTGACAGGATGATCACAGGGTGTCTTCAGTATTTGAGTTATGAGGGTTGTTTGGAGTCTTGCTGTAGTGCTGCAGCACGTGTTGTGAATGATTCCTTGCATCCTTGGACTTGTGCTCTTCTCATTTAACATTCTTCTGGATCTGTTCTCTTAACACTTTATTTTTGGTGCAGTTTTTCAGGGGCACTCTCCCTGTTCACTGTGTCCCTTCCGCTGATTCCATAGCCTTCCCATCCCTGTCCTTTCCCCACCTGTACTACTGTAAGGCTCTTTTCTCCTGCAAACCTTTCAGCAGCTTGGTTGCTTTTTCATTCATATCTTGTTTTGTTTGCAGATGGGGAGTGTGGAGTGGCTTTTTCTTTTTTGTTGTTGGTTTTTTTTTTTTGTTTGTTTGTTTTTTTAAATATATATATATGCAAACCCCACTATATATAATGATATTATATATATATATATTTCTTTAAGATAAAAAGATGAAGATGTGCCTAATTTTTTAGTGTGGAGATGTGCCTTTGTTTTTTGATTCATCTCCTTACTGCAGACTAAGGAGGATGGACAGCAGCACCTGGTTGTATCACCATGGCTTGGGCTGGTCTCACTGTCCTGCAAGACTGGCTGGCAACTGGGCTGCTACCCAGGAAACAGGCTGATAAAAATTCCACACTAATTTTTCACACTTTCCTGGCCCTTTAGCAGAAAGGGATCTGTGTTGGCTCAGCAGAAAGATGGATGTCTTGAGTCCTTTTCTTCCCAGAGTATTTATCCTCTTTACTGTACTTCATGGCCAGCTGCCAGTGTGGCTGTACCATGAAAAATTCCTGAGACTGTATTTTGTAACAGCAGCTTCAAATCTGACCTGACTGAATTAGCAGTAAAAGATAGCTTCAATTTCTGGCTTCATGCTGCTGTGGTGAGACTGCTCATTGTCAAAGCATCAATGCAGGAGGCAGTTTACCTCACAGGTGATTTTTTAAAGAAGAAAAACAGGTATTTTTTAAAATAGGAAAAATAACTGTACCACATAACTTGCTAAGCATGATTACAAAATGCAGAAATGATGATAGGCAATCCTGTGAGGAAAACCATGCAGGAATGCCTGTGGGCCTAGGTTTTTATTCCTTTGCTTTTACAGCCAGGCACTAAAAATGCTTATGCAATATTAATTCAGGATGTGCAGCAAATTGGTATTTGGAAGCATTCAATTTTCTTCATAATTGTTCTCCATTCACTTGGCTGATTATCAGTAATTTCAGGGAATTAGAGATGCTCCTTTTAGAAGTTTCTAGTGAACTCTTTTACAATTGTCAAACGACAACAAACCTGCCACTTTAGGCAGCAATTTTCTTTCTTGCTGTCCTCGCACTGACGCTAGATCGCTGTTTGGAGAGGCTAGGTGAGCAAATTGCCGTGTAGTAAAGCAGTAGGAAATGTTTTTCAGCCTCATGCTGCTAAGTGAATTTTGATGCAGGAAGTTTTGTGTTTGTTTTGTTCGTGCAAAGACTTTTATCCTCCAGTCTGGGTCCGGGGAGGCTGTTTTTTCTTGAAAGCAAGATCTGCACAAGTATATTCTGTTCAAGAACTTAATAGTGTAGTTTGTGGATTACACTTTTGTTTCTGTAACCATTTCCAGGTGAGTCTCTCAAGACCATGATTCAAAGCATACAATGTCCATGTCTTCCGTTTTCCTCTGCTGTAAATTGAAAGGAAAACAAAATTGTTAAAACCTCTCAGGAGTGAGGTTCTGAAGTCCCATTTACTGCAAAGGTGCCTTTCTGCCCTCTCTGGCAGAACAAAATACGTGCAGGAACAAGAGCTGCAAACCTTCTGTGGTCAGAAATGGGTGTTGGAGTGACTGATAGAGATGTCTGTGACAGTATAATTCACGCACTCGGTGGGGTATGTTAAGTAACTGCCTGTAGGCTGTGAATGTGCTGAGAGCTTCATCTTCTCTCTCTCTCTCTTGAATTCTTTCTGTGCCTGTCTCTTGAAGTCAGCAGGCTAAGAGGACCGACATCTCAACACTATGCCTGTGCCAACCAGGAGTGAGGAGTGTGGACATCTGAATGCATGTAGGCATATGTGGTTTTGACTCCCATTCTTCTCAAGGAAGCTACTGAGTTGCTGGTGCTGCCAAGGTCTCAGAGATGTTTAGCTGCTTTTCTCTGTAGCTACCTGGCAAGAGCAAAAGTGATTGCGCTTGATCGATGTTTTTAGTCCAGTAATCATATTTGAGATAACCCAACTGCTGCTGAGGAACACGAGAGCAACTTTGCTCAGGTGGGTTTGGTAATCTCAGAGAAAGCAAACATACCACTTTGGTTTATTTCCATCTGCCTTACACTAGAATTGCTGTAGTAGTCACACAAAAAGGTCCATGATGGTTGTATGCCAAGAGTCAATAAAAACTAGACAAGGTGAACTCTCATATAGGTGTTAAAAGGCTCTACCTTCAGAGGTTGCATAAACATGAGCAGCTAACCCACAATAAACTATTTTTCTCCTCTTATGTGGAATTTGAGATTGCTACTTCTATTAAACAATGAAGTAGGTTTTAGTTAGAAGCACTTTATTTGCTGTAAAACTGGTGTACTGTGGCACAGTATGTAGGAGCCATTTCTTAGATTTAACTTTCAGATTTTGAACTAAGCACTCCAGTAAACAGAGGAAGTTTCCTGCTAGAAGCGCATTGACTGCTTGATGCACACTGCAAGGAAGTTGATCCGTGAGAGCCTATGGATATTCTACCCAGAGTCATTTGTACATCATCCCCCTGTTTGTTCTGTGCATGTCTGGGTACTGTGTACACACCTCATAAGGATGAGTGGATTGAGAATCAATATACTGGGAGGTCTAAATACCAGAAAACTTTCTAATGTAAGGTAAAAATGATGGTACTAAGATGTGCTCTCTATAAACCCATTCTTCTCAGGTGAGTTAAAGAAATAACTCCATGGCCCTCCTATGACTTTCTTTTAGTGGTTGTTCTTCCTTTTGAGGAGTGGAAAACATCTGAACTGCATTTCACAGAGCCTTTGTGGAGAACTTAAGCTAAAAAACATGATCAGGGTGAATTTTCTTTTTGGTTTAGCAGCAGTGTCCTGCAGATAGGCACCTACAAGCTGGATAGGGAAAGCCCATAGATACTGAAGGTGGGTCCTTTACATCCTTACAGATGTCCTCTGCATCCTGACTGTGGCCTCAAAATGCAGTTTAGTTACTGATCCCACTCCTTTGCATCTCCATGTTGACAGATAGGTGGACCTTGTTCCTGACTTGGCACTGCAGGGGCTGTGTCTGGGTGCGTGGCACTTGGAGAAGTGACTGCTCTGGCCACCGGCTCACGTACAGGCAGCCCTGGCCATGGCCTTGCCTGGACTGGAGGAACTGTAGCCCCCTTGCTTGCCTGGTTTCTCTTCTGTCTCTCCTCAGTGGAGGTATTTTCAGCTTGTTACCATTTTGCAGGGAGGCCCTGGAGAGAACAAGGTGTGTGTAAGAGTAGCACAGGGCTTCAGGTGCACAAGGAGGTGCTGGGTTGCCAGATGAGTTGCAGCAGTGTATTTCTGGTTTTGCAGAATTGTCTTATCCAAGTGAATACTTGCAGGGCTTTGCTAAACAGCTTCTCCTAGGCTCTTGATTTTCCTTTTAATCAGTTGAGATTCCTCATGTTCAAGCAACAGCCTCTATTCATGCTCATGGAAGAGGACCAAGTAGTATCTGCTGACTGTCCCCTTCTTTTCTCACTTCAGTGCATCAATACATTTTGGGCTGCAGAACAATAGATACCTTATGAGTCTCCTCTGAAGGATGAAACAGAATGGAAACTCCTTACTATTATAAAATGACCAACTCATGTTCCCTTTCTCCATGTGGATATTTGAAATTGTTGTAGCACATTCCAGGATGATACAATGAAGGAGGCTTGTGGTGTGGAGGCAGCTTGGAAAAGTTAGCTGCTGGGAATCTGACAGATTCTGGCATGAAGTACATACCATAGTATTTCAGTAAAATCTTCTGTTAGTTCTGGCTAAAGCTGTTTCTCCACTAGGAAAGATGATCTTAATCTCTGAGCTAGAACCAATCACAAATTACATTGAAAGCTGGCAACTGCCAGCATGAAAAGTCATTGATCCAAAAATTCATAAACTGCCTTCCATGCAGTGAGATTTCTTTTTCTGCACTTTAGCTGAAGCTCTATTTGCTTATTCTTAGTTTTGAACTTTCAGGAATAATTTTTTACTCTCCTCAGCTTTGGCAATATGAAAAGAAAAAAAAAAAAAAAGTGTGAGGTGTGTAATTAAACATGCAGTGTAACCACGTGTCTCTAAGGCTGTTAAAGGGAGGAGAGAAAAAAAAAAGGAGGGGAAAAGGAGGGGAGGGTTGGGGGGAAGATTTTGCTAAAGGTTTACCAAGAAAATTTTCTGCATATCCGGAAGAGAACTGTAAAGTACATGGAAAGGTAGGCAGGAATGGTCAACTTGGCACAGACTTCAAGCAGCCATTGCTCCTGCAGCTTATTAGGTGTGGTTTTAAGAAAGAAGGGAGTATAGGGTTAGAATTTCTTTGTAGTAAAGATGACAACTTAAAGATGCCTGTTGGTCTGTTAGTCCCTGGAGAGTAGCAGGTGTTGTGTTTCGTTGTCCCCTTGTTGGGGCATTATCTGAGCGATTCCGCTAACAAGTCCCACTGTAGTCTAAATTGTCTTATTCACTTGGCTACTGGAGGCACTGGAGTTTTCTGCAGAAAGTGGTCTTTAACCTCCGGAGGTTAATGAGGAGATTTCAGCATGTTGTGCTGATAGTTGGAGCTCCTTATTCCCCACTCTTAATTGCAAAGAGTTTGTTTGGATGCCCTTAGGTTTGTGCATCCCCAAATTGCAGTTCTCCGAGCTCCCCCCAGTGAAAGGTCAGCCCAGCACTGCATCTTCCTACTGCTCTGTCTGGCTTCCCATGTCGTGGACGTGGCAGCTCTGCTGTCGTGCATCCTCTGTGGATGAGGAGGGTTGGTGGCATTTCATCTCATTACTTAAACACGCAAATACTTCATTTGTCTTTGGGGATGCAGCTTTGATGCTTGTGGCTGAATGACAGAAAATAATATTCTTGGAATCTTCATGCTCCGTGTTTTGCCTTTGGGCTGTATTAGTCCCTGTGCACAGAGGAGCCTTCTGCTAAAAATTATCTCTGAGTGCAGGGGGTGGCATGACATGGCCTTTGCCTCATTCTGTCTGAGATCTTTTACTCTTCTTGGTCAGCAGCAGATCTGAGCTCAGTGGAACTTGCAGAGATCTGGTAACGCTTTAAATGAGAGCATGTCCCATGGATGTACCAACATGTTTCTAATAAACCTAGTAAACATTTCTGTCATGGAAACAACAGCAAGTGCCTTCAAAATGCAGAAGCTGTCAGTCATTTCTGATGGTTGTTCAGGTCCAGGCTCACTCCATCTTGTTGTAGATGTTAGATGCTAGGCTTTGTTTTTTTTTGGCCATGTCAGAAACTCGGTCGCGTGCATAGAGGCTGTTCCTTCCTACATGTTCTTTCTTTTTTAAATTTTGTGCCTCCAACCTTTAAATGACTGTAACCAAGTTTCTTGGTTGTCATAACTGTTACACTTCAGTTACAAATCTGTCCAAATAATTCCTGTAATGAAACGCTTTGGATTTTGGTTAATGCAGGTTCAGATCTACCTCCAGGTGCTGCTGTCCTAAAGTCATCGCTTTCTCCATCCAGACAGTGGCCTGTGAGCTGGATATGAGTGTTCATTTTTAGATCTGGGATTTTGGCCACTCACAGATTGCATTGGGTTGGAAGGGATCCTCAAAGGTCATCTTGTCCAACCCCCTGCAGTCAGCAGGGACACTTCCAACTAGATCAGGCTGTCCAGAGCCATATCAAGTCTGATTGTGAATGTCTCCAGGGCATCCCCGGGCAGCCCGTTCCAGTGTTTCTCCACTCTCATTGTAAAGAACTTCTTCCTTACATCCAACCTGAATCTACCTTGCTCCAGTTTCAAACCATTGCTGCTCATCCTATTCCCACAAGCCCCTCTAAGCAGTCCCTCCCCATCCTTCATCTAGGTCCTCTTCAGATACTAAAATGTAGATCTGAGGTCTCCCCAGAACCTTCTCATTTCCAGGCTGGAGCCCAAATTCTTACAGTTCTTGTACCCCTCTACAGTGGAGCAAAGCTTACCTCAGCCAGCTGCTCTGTGGCTCTTCCCTTCTGTCCAGTGAAGTGTTGCACATTTCTTCCCCTAAGTAAGATTCTCTAAGCCTACCCAAAACATTTAGCCCATAAACAGTCAGTAGTTTTCACACCATTGTATTATGCAGGAACAGTTTTATCATCCAGTTTGGGGGGATTTTTCCAAGTTGTGGTAAGAAAAGTATCTGCCAGTTTTGTCTCAGAGCAGTGAAGTGTTACCAACTCAAAGCAGCTAGGAGTTTGCTCCTGTCACTGCAAACCCTCCCCTCCACTGCAGAATGACTTGTCAACGAAGATGGAAAGTACAGAGGCTTCTTTGTAACATAACTAAGGATCAGAGTCTTATTCTTAAGGCATAATCCTTAATGTCAGCAGAAAACCTTGTGCAGCAGCAAGGTTGATGGTGATGCTTCTCCTGTGGCACAACCGTTTCAGGAAGTAGGGAACAAACTCTGCAAAACCTTTTAACATCCAGGGGACTGAAAGTGTGTTTTTCCTACTTTAGTAGCAGTAGTGTGACAATAAATAAAGAGGTAATACAGCATGATTTAAGGAAATTGATAAAGAATGTACCAAAAAAAAAAAAAGAAACTGCAAATCATTAAAACAGACTGAAGCATGACTTTTTGTTTTTGACAGAGATGAGCAGAACATTTGTAAGATCTGACATTTTTGTCTTTTCTTTTGGCATGCAAAGATATTTGCATTTTATATAAAAGCCCAGAGAAAGGAACCAGAGAGGGTGTAGGTAATTAAAATTTAATTTTGGTTTTAAAGATCTTTCTCTAATTAGCTTTAAAAGTCAGCATCTCAGTAAATTGAATTTCAAGGTGCAATCATCTTTTTCCTCCTGGATCTCAATAGTCAAAAGTGAGAAGAAAGAATCTTGGAGAAAGAGAAGGAAGATTTGTATTTTAAAGGCTTTTCAAGATAAGGATTTAACATTACCTCATTATTAAAATATAACTGTGGCAGGTTGATGTTTTCTTATTTCTGCATTTCAAAGTCGTTGAGGAGTCATGGTTGGGAAAATGGCAAACCTAAGTTCAATTGTAAGAAATTGAAAGTGATGCTAAGAAGGTAAGGATCTGTTTCCTTTGCTTTGTAATAAGTCTTTTTGGGGTTTTGGTGGCTTAGCTGCATTCTTCTCACTGCCATCCTTGATTCTGCTTTTCTGGGAGTGGTTTTAGATCCCAGACATGCTGACATAGCCTCCTGTGTTTTGTAAAGGTGGGGTAGCCGGCGGTGGGCTTTTGTCTGGATGTTTCACACAGCCAAGTGTGTTTTCTCGATGTTTATGTGCTGGTTAGGGACATATGCACACCTGTCAGGTTTGGCAGGCTGAGTGTTAAGAGTTCCCACGACCTGTCTCGTTCGTATGCCATCTGCTGCACCGCATTGTGCGTTTTTAGTGCCATCCTGCGGCCTCTGCCCTGCCCCTAATGTGGCTGCCTGCCAGGCCTCCGATTGCATGGAGCAGTGGTATGAGGAGAACAGAGTAATTGTGATGTGTCATGGTTTTAATGTGTGGATGGTTACTAATGTGTCATTTTAAAGCTAAAGAAATAAGAAAACAGGGAGCAGTATTTGCTGACATGGAAAATATGTCTTTGAGGAAGTACAGAGACTGTTGTTCGAAGATGTGCAGCCAGAAGAGTACCAGTTGGGTGTTTGCATGAATTAGTTCTAAATGCCTGCAATTATGTGAAGTTAATGCTTTTTATTTATTTAATGACAGTTTTGTTATTTAGCTGAAAGTTCTGCATGTAGAGATTCATTTTAGAAGGGGATGTTTTAAAGCAGAAACATATTTTCAAGTAGAGAAATGCTGGTTATTTAAACCATGTCATCTGAAGCTTCCTTTTAATTGTGCAAGGGTGAGCTGTGAACTTAGGGAGTTTGCATCTGTAGGTGAATGATGCACAGCTGATAGAATACTTGCAAATGGAAAAGCGTTTGTTGCAGCTTCCAAGGTACTTAAACTTTTAAGTTAGTGTGAGCATAAACATTTCAGTATGGTTTGAAAATCGGCACAGAAATCTTGACAGTTGGAAGTCTTGAGACTGTTGTCCAGTAGAGTGCCATGAGGATTCCTCTTAGTTTTGGATCAATTTAACATCATGAAAGCTGGAGGAAACAGTACTGTGACAGCAGAATTGAATTGAGTAGTAGGATAGAAGCAATACTGTAAATAGTAATTAAATGTTCAAATGGTGAAAAACTAAGAAAGGAGATATCTGAATGGTGAAAAGAGAAATAACCCAGTGGAGATGTTAGTACTCGGACTGTAAAAATACAATTTAATTCAACCTGAATAAACAGAGACTGCTGTATAAGAATATGTATAAACATGTTGAGTATCTACCTCCCATCCTCAGGCTGGTTTCTTGATGCTGGAGTAGGATCTTTGTGTCTTGAATATACAAGACCTTGGTGTACAGACCTATGGGCTTGCTTTCAGGACCTCTGTCTAACCTGAGCGGCTTCCTTGTTCAAAGCTATTCTCTCCCACTGAGAATTTTGTTTTACTGATTCATAATTGTCTCAGAGAAGACTATAGAGTATGGAGAGAAGGAAAAAAAATCCTATTCTTATGGGCCTGGTGGTCTGTGTGTGGTGGCTAGAAATGGCCATAAGGTAATTTTTCATTTCTGTGCTTTAAAGCCACTGCACACCAAATTGTGCAAGCCGCCAATAGTGCTGTGAAGCTGAAACATCACTTGAAATTTACATATACTTATATAGCATAGCCAAGATCTGAATGTGCTTTTGTAGCCATGCCCTCCAAGCTGACATCTGAGAGGAAATTGATATGGGAAGGGTATATATTAGCTCTGCTCCGAGAGACCACCATCCTTTGCACCGAATGCCTGCTTGCGGTGTGATGTATTCAGCTTTATGGATGAAATTTGCCAGATGCTCAAATGCTTTTGCTCATGAGCATATTAGAAAATCAGAGAAGGTGGTGACCCTTTTAAAATAAAAATGGAATTGCTGGCAGGAAGGGAAGGTACAACTCTGTGTTCTTAAAGTTTAAAGATGGTTATAAAATGGGTATTGGCTGGTTTTATAATTTATAGTGAAACTGCTGTTGCTTTTAATAAAATGGGACTTCCAGTCAGAATTTCACGATTATGAATGTGAGCATTTTGTTATCCAGCTCGGATTTATCCCACAAATAACCATTTTCTAGCAGACCTGTGCCTATATACATAACGTAATGGGATTTTCTGTCATGGGCTTCAATGCTCCGAGTCCTTGAATGTGGCTCAGGAACTGAGTTAGTGGTAACTTTCATGATTTTTAATTTAATTTTTCCTTAATTCTTAGACTTTTTAAACTTCCTGTAATTCATTATTAGATTTACTGTTTCAAGTGCTTATTTAAAAGGCACCTTAGCTGCAGAAGCAAATCAATATTTACAGTGCATTAGTGCCACAGAGAATTTGAAGCCTTGTGATTAGAGTTCATTGCTGTTTTATCCACTCTTCAAAGAAACCACAGACTTCAAACACTATCAACCATCATCCTGGAATCAGTGACATTGCATCAGTCCCATGCGCACTTCATCTCCTGATTTAATTATTAAGTTCTTTTCCTTTGATTTTCCTTTTAATATTTCAAAGTATATCCTCTTCAAATCTATAAATTCAAGTAAACCAGAAGGTTGTAACCAACAGTATATTGGGAGAGGAATCTGTTCAGTGTGTTCTTTTGCATTGTTGTTTTAATGGAGGGTCAGAATGGTCTCTCAGAATAGAAGCGGAGAGTGGAACGCGGGAGACTGTATTTACAGCTTGTGGTTAACAGAAAGTGGATAAGATTTAATTCTTGATTTAATACCTGGAGAAAGAGATTGACCATTGCCCAGCAGCACACACCAGAGCTAGCTCCATGTGCTTGTTTCCTTGCAACAGTATAAAAAATAATTAACAGATGTTCAAATTTCCAATACATCCAAATGATGAAGTTTTGTAATTCACTTTAATGTGAACTTCAGTTAGTAACAGAGATTGTTACTAACTAATAACTGAATTCCTTATGTGGGGAACCATTTCATAAGGGCTGACAAGATCTTCTTGTATCTTTAGACTGACAACTTTTTTGGGAAAGGTGTGGAGAAGTGTTCAGTAGGTGTATGTATAAATAGCTCAAAACCTAATCTTACTAAAGTCGTATTCAAGGTGGTTCATCAGGGAACAGGTTCTGTAGGGAAACTTCTTATCTTAATATTCTCTTGAGCATCTTAATACTTGGGAATTCCGTTGCATAATTACCTTCCTGTGTGCTGAAAAGTCTCTGCTGTACACTGTCAGCTTTTTGCTACAAAGCAACAACCAAGGCAGTGATAATTGCTTGCTCCTTTTCAGAGTGCTGATCCGAGTTCCGGTTTCTCCCCTCCTTTCTTCTTGGCAATTTGGCTCCTGTTCTTACAGAAGTTCACCCAACTGAACTTTTGTTTTGTCAAGCAATTCGAAGAAACAGTATAAAGATACAAGAACATTTTGCTGTCACCATGCTTATATATAGATGTATGAGCAGAAGGAGCAAGTGAACTCATGTTTGAGAATGTAATGCTGTGTTATAGGGTGGGTAGCTAAGGCAAACAAGATAATATGCATGGGCTGCTGCTTGCAGCAAATATAGATCCCTCTTTTTCTTAACTGCCACTATGGACCACAGAGTCACTTTCTTGCCCAGACTGAGCTGATAAATGAGTGTTCAGGGCTATGCCAGCAGCACAGGCACTGCCCTTCGTGGGTCACTTCATTACATGTTGTGGGGCTGTTGCTGGGGCTGCAGCTGAGCCACCTTTGGTACAGGGATCTCTTGGGATTCTGTAGTGAACTTCTTTGTCTTTGCCATGTAGGGGAAAAGGAGAGGCTTTACCTTCAGCTGCTCCATGAAACTTGTAGTTGAACACAAGGCAGTGAAAGTAAAACCCTGTTAGGATTTTGAGTAACTCAGTAACAAAATCTAAGTAGGATTCACTCAGACCCTAAATACTTTTCTGTTTAATTAATATTCTCTGAAATGTTCTTTTAATTACTTGTAGTGCTATTGTACACTCTTATGGGTACGTAGATGTTCCTATATGAGGTACATACACATTTTACATGGTACATATACATATATGTACCTATATAAAGATTTTTAAAATAAAACATTTTATTTGCTGAAAATGAATGCCTGTGGATATCTTTGTTATGAAAATGAAGGGGAAAAAAAATCCCAAGGAAGGAGGACAGAAGTTGTGGAGAAAAATCAGTAATTCTTTGCTATTCTTGTTTGGCTGCTTCCTCCCTGGAGGTGTTCAAGGCCAGGTTGGATGAGGCCTTGAGTAAACTGTATTAGTGGGAGGTGTCCCTGCCTATGGCAGGGAGTTGGAACTAGATGATCCTTGAGGTCCCTTCCAACCTTACTATTCTATGAATAACAAGAACATGGAACAGTGACTGTTTTGGTGTTTGGTCATGTAACACTTGTGCATATCTCAGCAGCAGGAGTCCTAACTGCAGAAGTAGTGATTGATGAGTGTCACACATTTTCTTTGTGTGGCATGGCTCACGTATTTCTGTGTCTTTACAGTGCCAGGCAAAGTAAGACTGTTTAATATCATTCTATGCAGTGTCAACATCAAGATACTGTAAAGCTTCAGACTAACAATTTAAGAAACTCCTGTTACTGTGTTTTCTGCTATTGTTGTGAGACCTGCACCTTTGGCTTCCTCAGGAACTGTTTTCATCAAAACACGTCCTGGTTTTCCTTCTCAGCTGTTGCCCAGCATGCCTTTCCCACTCACCCCACTGCTTACATGCCATAGCTTTCACCTTTTCTGTTTCTACTTAGCATTCAAGTTTCCCAGTGCGGCAGTAAAGAGAAATAAAACTGATAAATCACATCCCCTGCATTCTGATGCTGAGTGAGAGTGTGCTAAGAGGTTGCAAATGCAGGCAATGAAACTTCTCTGTGGGGAAGGAGATGATAGATGTGTGGATATTTGTTGTAGGATAATAAATGAAATTGAAAAAAATTAAGTTGTATTTCAAGGGAAACTAACTTCAATGTGCCATCAAAGTTTCTAGAAAGGATGTGACCTCTACTTATATTAAAACCCCTATCTCTTTGCAATCAGTCTACCTGCCTGCTGCATCGTTTATTACTAGTGAAATATTTCTTTCCTGTCAGTCATGCAGGCTGGGAGGCTGAGGGAATCAAGGTAAATCAGCACAGATCTTGTTTCAGCAGGCGGGAAGAGGCAAAGGAAGAATGCAGAATAGGAATCAGACACTTCCACCGGTTTGGGGAAAGAAATGGGGAGTCTGTGTTAGAAGTTGAGGAGCCTGCCTTTTGTAGCAGACAGGCTGGTGAGTAGTTTCTTGGCAGAGCGTTGCACTGGTAGTGCCCATGCTGCAGCTGTGGCAGGGGAGTGTGGGACACATCCTAGTCCACCTCTTTGTCAACAGGCTGTTGGATTAAGGCCTTTGGCTACTTGCTTTTAAAAACACCTGTGAGTCACCTTAGTTTCTTAGTCGTTTCAAGCTTATGCTGTGTTGGTTTTGTTGTTTGTTTTTATTTTATTTTACACAGCAACCAACAGGTAGTGGCAGTGCTGTGTTTGCAATTGCAGAGCCAGCAAACTGTGCTCGTTTCAGAGAGTTTGCTTTCATCCTCATTTTCTCCTTGTGTGGCCAAGCAGCAGGGCTGTGGTTTTGAGGAAACAAGCCTTGTCCTTGAGGAGCTATGCTGAGGTCAATAACTCCTTACTCTGTGAAACCACATTTGGTCAAAACCACCCATCCAGAGCTTGAAAAAATATTTTTGCTACGTGCAAACCATTTTAAATCTCGTCAGTGTTTATTTACTTGTCTGTTTTATTCGACAGATATGCCTCTTCATGTCCGACGTAGTAGCGACCCTGCGCTGATTGGCCTCTCAACCTCTGTAAGTGACACAAATTTTTCTTCAGAAGAGCCTTCACGGAAAAATCCTACGAGGTGGTCCACAACAGCAGGCTTTCTCAAGCAGAACAGCCCGGGGGTACCCAGTCCTCATGAAAGAAAGGTATATTGCTCTCCTCCTCTCTGCCCTGCAGCTGACAAATGTGTGTGCACGGTGAATTGTCGCCTGCTCCTGATGTAAACTTGTGCTTTATGACCTTGTCTACCAAACCTTCTTGCCGCTGGAGCAGCTTTCGAGTTGTAGACGTATCCTGCCCGTGGAGAATCTTGGTGATGCCCTCACAACAGGGGCTCTAAACACTTGATTTTTGCCATTACCTGTAGCTGAAGCTGTGATTACTCATTACTCTGCCAAGCAGACCCTAAATGCTGTCATGTGCTTTCTTTGAATGCAAGCAGTCCTTGGCTATAACGATTTTTACTGATCCTCATACAAGTCTAATGTCTGTGCATAATCTGCATGCCCAGAGCTGGTTTGTTCTCTCTTTCTGCCACAGCATTGCTAATTTTCACTTTCTGAGGCACTAGTCAAGTAAATACAAGGGACAAATAGCAAATGCTGTGTCTCCTTGATAACATTCTTAACACTAAAAGAAGGAAATGTAGAGTGAGCATTTTTTCCTTCATTTTTTTTCCATGTGATTTCAGTATCTCTACACAAATTGTATTGCTAGCTAGAGAAGTCAGCAGGAAACTCCCTTCTCAGTGCATTACTGGAAAAAAAAAAGCCTGAGAAATGTATTGTCTTTTGTACAGCCTCCAGCACTGCCCCTAATTGTGATGGTAACGTTCAGACAAACACAAAAGGAAAAACAATTGTGTGTTTTCCAACAGGAACTAGGCACTTTAAATGAAAATTGCACTTTTGGTCACCATTCTGGCTGCACAGAACAGAACCCTGCTGGAAAAATGTGCAGCTTATTATAGCTGTTTAGATTTTCCTTTATTGTTATTCATTCTATTCAGTATAAATGCAAACTGCAGCCAGGACTCCCACACCCCAAATAAAGAAGTCTTCACTTGCTGCTAATGAGCTGAAGGGCAACTGTAGAGCAAGGAGGGTCGTGGAGGGCCTGGAGCATGTATCCTCCAAGGAGTGTCTGAGGGAGCTGGGATTGTTCATTCTGGAGAAGAGGAGGCTGAGGGCAGACCTCATTGCTCTCTACAACTAGCTGAAGAGAGGCTGGAGTGAGGAGGGGGCCAGGCCTCTCCACCTTGATTGCAAGCAACAGGTCTGGAGGAAATGCTTGCATTTCCTGGATGTTAGGAAGTAGTGCTTCAGTGAAAGGATCTTCAAACATTGGAACAGGCTGCCCAGGGCAGTGGTGGAGCTGCCATCCCTGGAGGTGTTGGAGCGGTGCATAGGACTGGTGCATAGGGGTATGATTTTGTGCTGACCCTTCAGTGCTGGCTTGAAGGTTGACCTGTGTGACCTTGGAGGTCTCTTCCAAAGGAGTGGATTCTGTGATTCTGTGAACTGATTTCTCCAGGTTTTTGTTTATTTCAAAAACGTGTGCTCATAGAGCACAGTGCTCATAGAACTGAGCTCCACATTCTTACACTTGTCAATTTAACATGGCATTAAATCTCTGCTTGATGGGGCTGTCAGGTAGGCAGTGGTGTATTTTGCCACCTGCACTGCAGTGGCACAGAAGTGGAAGGTGTTTTGAAAAATGTCTTCTGTAGTATTCTGATTGGGGGCGGGGGGAGATGAAAATCGAATCCATTCGAAGTGTTAATTTTTTCTGAGATGATAAAGAGACTGCAGTTCCTTACTTCAACAGCACATATAGGGAGGACCATACCATGATCAGATTTCTTGAAGTGTCTGAAGTTAGCAGAAATTGGAGAGAACTGAACAGCAGCTGATCTTTCACACTAGTCCCCTGGCATCTTTAGTTCTTCAGCATATGCTTACTCTTGATTTTCATGAAAATATTTCCTGGCTACTGCAGCTTGGTGAAAAAGTGGAAAATTGGAATGCAGGTGATGGGAAGCGAGGCACACAAGAGAACATTAAATCAAGAGAGTTGGAAAGTACCAACGTAGGCTACTTAGAACAGTAGATAGTGGTCATGATTTTTAAGCTTTTTGGCACACTCTATACATTGATCTTTTAAATAGATCAGATCACTGGACTATTTTAATAGATAAGATACATTCAGCAGCTGGAATGAAGTACTAATTGCTTGTGTAATTTATGTTTTAAATGGATCCCAAGTTCAGTTGTGCTAGACTGGTGTTTTGTGTTTTCAGTCTCTTGGTTTCGTCATGCAAGATTTTGTAGTGAAACCTGTTTCTCAGGAACAAATACTGAGAGTTCTCCTTTCCTCTTCCAGCATTAAGCAACAATTTCATGTGCAGTATTATTCTGCAAGGTGCATTTTGGAAGTATCTGTCACCAATCGCTCACCTAAGTGAGTAGATTTTCAGCACTGGAGTTTTGCACGTGTATTTTTGTTACTTGAACTGTAACAAGTCCTCACTAATTATCTTGTGTGAGGTTGTCTTCTGTGGCTGCTCAGATAACAAAAAGAGATGGCTATGCTTTTTGTTCCAGACTCTTCCATTGATTGTAGCTGACACAGACACATCAAGCAAAGCAGTGAGAACAATCTTAATTTTCTGCTGGGCACGTGAGGCCTGAGCACCCATCTATCTTTTGTGGGCAGTTGGCACTACGTAATGTTTTCACTGCAGTTCTCTCTCTTGACAGCACAAGAACATATGTTCTTGGGCTGAGATTTGCAGCACAGTTGTAGATTAGCAACTTTGCCCCAGCAGTATCTTGCAGAAACAAGAAAAGCGTTTCTGGGAGAGCTGCCAAAAGCTTCATCCACCTACTGACTCTAAGAAGTGACATTACTTTCAGCCTGTCACCTCTGAAGAGAAATAATTGACAGGTAGAAACCTTGTCCAATTTTTGGAGGGAGGAATTAGCAGAGGGAAACTGCCTGTATCTGGCAGAAGGGATTTATTTCTTGGGGGCAAGCGAGAGAAGACTCCTGATTAGTATTTGTTTCATCTTGGGTAAGAAGAATTTGGAATGGCAGGAAAATGGGCAGATGCCCATGCTGAGATGAAATGAAGGGGTGGGAGTGCTGCCATGCACCAAGGGCTGTGAGGAGCCAGGACATATGCTGGTGGTTCTGGGCAAACAAAAAGGGAAAAGGCCACTGAGGAAGCGGAAAAATGTGGCATGCTTGAAGGATCCTGTAGAATAAACTGTGGTGCTAACTGAAGGAGTAGTATAGGATAGATGAAGCAGGACAATCAGGCTTTGCTGTGCCCTTAGGGAAAGCAAAGAACGACTAGAAAGGGGCAGAGTTGGGTTTGGAGGGACCCAAGTAGGTTCCTTGAATGGGTGTTGGATTTGAGGTGGAGTTCTACTATAGCAAGTAGGATGTTTTGGTGTGAAAGACTTGCAATGAGATGGACTTGGGTGCTCAGCTGTTTTTCAAATAATCTTATTTGTTGCCTGGATATCTCAGTGTACTCTGTGCTTCCCCAGGAGTGCAGCCTTGATCATGTCTGGTGTCTGCGTTGGTCAGCTTGAAGCCAGACATTTTGTGTCACAAAGTGCTTTGTTACTTGAAGAGTGATTGTTATTTATTGATTATTTACAAGTTCTAGTAGTGTTGTAACTGTACTCAGCTAGGTAATTCCTGACCTTTTCCTTCTGTGTGCTTCTCGTGGGCGGTCTCAACCAACTGATTAGGTCTTCTCATCTGTGTAAGTGCTCACAAAATTGGCTCATGATTATTGGCAGCTTTAGTAGGTAAATTCACTTCTTGGGAGCTTTTTCAAACTGAATATTAAAATCACTTTCAGATACTTTTTGTGTGTGTGTGAGAGGTAGATCTGTATTACCTCGTGATTCACAGCTTGTCTTAATCCTGTCTCTTGCTTCCTTGAGCCATTCTAATGAAACAAGAAGAAATACCTTAGTAAAAATAACTTCTCCAAGGCCTGCAGTAATACCTGATTTGCAAGCAGTAATTCTGTTGGAATTGTATTGAACTGTACAGCTGAACAGATTGCATGCAGCTGAAGCATATAATGTGTGCTTTTCTTCACTGCAGTGAAATCTTTTTTTGATACTGTTGTTTTCTGGGTAACTGTTAATTTGAATCACATTCTTAATGCAGTACCAAAGCCTATTGGCTTAACTAGCTGCCCTTAATAGGTGTGAAGTGCACTAATGACAATCACATTTCTTTCCCTTAGATGTTTATTTTATTGTGTTATCATAAAATCACAGAATGGTCTGGGTTGGGAGGGAGCTCCAAAGGTCATCCAGTCCAACCCCTCTGTAGTCAGCAGAGACATCCTCCACTAACCTAGAGCCTTATCGAGCCTGATCTTGAGTAGCCCCAGAGATGGGGCCTCAACCAGCTCCCTGGGCAAGCTGCTCCAGTGTTCCAGCACCCTCATGCTAAAGGACTTGTTCCTAACATCCAGCCTAAATCTCCTTTTCGACAGCTATGAATATTTCTTCATCCAGTTTTATTTGAGCATGGCTTTTCTCTTTTTGGTGAGACAGACAAGAGTTTTGTTATTTCAGATGTGATTTCACAGGGACCGAAAGGATGGGAGAATGAGAGTGAGCTATCCACAGATGATGAAATAGTCTTTTAATGTGGAAAATGTCCTTTTAGGAGAGAGATTAATGGAAATTCAAACCCCAGAAGTTAGATGCATCGGGATTTTTGGTGGTAGTAACTCATTGCTGGCAGCTTGTCAGTCGATGATGAAACAGTTTAGAGGAATTGTAGCCAGAGTGCAATATAAAATAAACATAGAATGTGTTGGTTTTGTTCTGGGTAGTGTGTAAAATTTCAAATTGCAAAGCAGCTGAGGTTGGAAGGTGCCTCTGGAGATTGTCTAGCTGTTGACCTTTCTGGTCAAGACGGGGTCAGCTAAAGCATGTCTGTGTCCAGTCAAGTTTTCAGTATATACATCTCCAAGGACAGAGGCTGCACCACCTCTTTGGTAACCTCTTCCCATGTTTGATCACCCTTACAGTAAGAAAGTTGTTTCTTATGTTTTGATAAAATGAGCTGTGTTTCTTTATGTGCTCATTGCCTCTGTGCTTTCACTGAGTACCACGAAGAAGAGCCTGACTTCCTTTAGCAGAGCAGCTAGTGATGTTTCAGTGAATTAAAAAAATAGAATCTCTATGATAGAACTTTCAAAATGTGAAAACTAATATAGTATTTCTTATAATCTTCAGCAGGTTGGGAATGGGAGACACAAAGTGAAAAATCTTTGCCTAGTACAGAGGCAGCAGCCAGTGTACACCACTTGGTGCTGTGCTGTTCTGTTTGCTCAGTACTGTGTGCACAGGCAGGATTCAACTGTTTGCAAGTCAGTCATGACCAGATGTGTTAAGAAGCAGGGAAAATGGCACCAACAAATCCCAGATAAAGGTGTGATCTTCTCCATCTCTTTCACTGTTTTACCTTTTTTTGCTCTGAACCTTCCATTTGTGGAAGCACATCTATCAAATATCCTCTCTGTCCCCCAAAGAAACAGGTTATTAGTGCAGGATATTAGAAAGATCTGATGTGGTGAGGATTCTTTTCCAGTTCTTTGAGGGTGAGTGAGTTTGCCCTCTGAACCTCTCACGAGCCTCGTTGCTCTTCTCTGGAAGTGCTCCAGGACCTCAGTGTTTTTCCTATGCTGTGGTGCCCACAACTGAACACAGTGCTCAAACTGTGTCCTCAGCAGGGTCAAGTACAGGGGCACAATCGCTTCCATACTCCTGCTGGACACACTGATCTTGATGCAGGCCAGGATACCATTGGCATTCTTGGCCACCTGGTCACACTGGTGGCTCACATTCAACTGGCTGTCCATCAGCAGCCCCAGGTCCTTTTCCACCAGGCCACTTTCCAACCACTCTTTCCCAAGCATTGTAATTTCTGGCTTTGCATGTGTGCATGCAGAGATCATGACACTTTTGTTTTTTCCACTGTAAACAGGAGAGATCTCCAATGTTTTGGGCAGGCAGCCTCATGTTTTAGCTTACTCTTAATTTAGCCCATATTCTGTGACACTAAATAGTTACGTGTAACACTGCGTACACAGAAACCTGTCTGTTCAGCCCTTTGTGTTTTCAAGGTCAGGCCTTGGTTGTCAGTCAAACCATAGCATGAAATACATGAATTGGAGTTGGACAGCTCTGGGAACTTTTGAGCATCAGCTGGCAGAACTTAGGCGGAACGCTGGGTTTTCTGTTGCTGTTTTCCTTGTTGGCATCTCATGAATTGCTGTTGATGCATGCTGCATCAGTTCCATTCACAGAGCTGCAGAGAGGATCATTTCTAAAGACAAGTCTTTCTGAAAACACCAGGATAACTAGAGAGTGATCTATCCTTTCATCTGTCTTCATCATAAATAGGGCATACCAGTTCTTTATGATGCTACCTGCATCCTGAGACAATTTTCTCTTGTTCCTGGAAATGACCCCTGTTACGTGTCAGAGCTGAAAGGAGGCACAAAGCTGTGATAATTCTTTAATGTGGGAGTCCCCTTCTGCTAATGGCCTAAGATCAGAAGTTCCTGATATTGGGTGATTTGAACCAGTTCCTTCTTAGATGCATTAAATGGGTGGGTTTTTCTGTAGCTCCTGGCATCACATTGTTCCAAGAAAGGCAAGCTTTGAACCTGAGCTGTAGAATGATAAAATGAAGTGAAACTAATGAGGAAAAAAAAAAAAGGAAGCTTACTGAAGCAGTAGTGTCCATTTCTTAAAGGACCATGGATATTTATAACAAGTACAATTAATTTCAAGGTAAACTATTGGTACAAATAGTTGTTAAAAAGCTGCTGATAAGTAGAACTGTTCCAAATCTGACATTTATCTAACAAGAAGGTTTGGAGTTTTTTAGAAAGTGGATTTCATAGTCATAGCTTCATTGTCTTTCATTCAGTACATCTGTTGGCTTAATTAATTTCCCAGATGTAATGTGTTTTAGCTGTAAAGTAGGCATGATTTGTGTAACCTCCTTTGGTTTTGAGAAATGGGGATAATGAGTTGGTTGTATCCCTAATTTATTTGCCTGAAATCCAGTTAAAAAACAATGCAAGAAACAGCCAAACAAAGTACTCCAAGAATGTTTATTAGACCTTCAGACAGCATGAAAAATGTATATGCATAGATAATTGCATTTATAAACAGATGTTTGCATCAGACAGAGATATGTTTACATAAACTATCTGAATGTTTTGTTCATTACTGCTTTTAGCATCCTGTGAGAGCGGCACCAAAGCATTCAGGGTCTAACAGGGACATACTAGAGCATAAAAACAGAGAGCAGCCTTTATAGTGATTCAACAACAATAAATACACTTCTAGATATGAATGTACCTAGAAAAATACCCATAGATATGAGTCTACCAAGTGAAATCTAGACCTCCAAAGATCAAGCTAAGTCTCATCTCTTACAAATAAGGATTAATCCGATCTCTGTGTGAGGCCATCATCGCCAGGAATCAAACCCAAGCAAATGAAAAGCATTTCCTAAAGTGCACAGTGTACAAGAGAATGGACAGCCAAAAAAAAAAAAAAATTAGTAATAAAAATGGTCTCTCTTAGTGCAAATCATAACTGCAGGTGGGCAGTTTGCTGTAAAAGTGCTTAAAGTGAAAACTTGGTTTACATTTTTGGATCTCCTTCCACACAATTACTTTGAAGAGGTCTTTAATTTGGTTTACTCTTGTAATGTTACTGTTTAGTATTAAAAAAAAAACAAACAAAAACCAAACCAAACAAACAGCACCAAAATTTGCCACATTGGCCACGTGGAAAGTCATAAGAAAGGAAACCCCCTGACTATTTCACTATTTGGTATGTGGCTTGGTGACAAATGTGGTAATGGATGTGGAACTGTCACTGTCCCATGTGGAGGATGTTCTGGGTGGGTTAATGATGCGTGGAGTCTGTAGGGGTACCTGATTGAGTTTGTGCATCAACAGGTAGTAACTGAAGTACACCTATCCTGCCAGTGCATCTGTTCATCTACAAGCTGCAGAGTCTTTGCTGAGGAGCTTGTTACATACTACAGATCACCTGAAATTGAAAGCATATGAAATGGTTTAATTTTTCCTGTCTCCTTTCACCCAGCCCTCCAGCAGTGCCTTGCAGGGGCACCACACCGAACTAAATCTGGAGGTGTTAGATTGTGTGTCCTCATTAAAAATGCTGCAGTTAAGTGTAGCAGTGATATTGTGACTTGGCAGTTTTAGTGTTATATTGATCAATTTTCATTTCAGACATGATAAAGCTGACATGGCCTTTGGTCCCCAAAGATGCTGGGGAAAGAAACTTTTGAAAAAAAAAAAAAAAATTAAAAATTAGGGCATTTAATTGTAACTGATGATGCATGTCAGCCCTGGCCCCAGGAGAGCTTACAGCTGCAGCTGCAGAAGGAATGAGAATTCCCTGTGTGACCCCTGATGGTTTCTGTACCATGAAATCTTTTCCTTTGTGGTACTGCAGTTAAAAGCTACACACACCTTTTCCAGTCTGATGTTGGGAGCATGTGTGCTAATGCCAGACCATGCTGAACTGCAGTAAAGCTTGCTGGGTTAACATTTGCATATTTTACAGCAACCCCACCTTGTATATGTATTTAAAATAGCAAACAACATTGCAACTGGTTCAGTAAATCCCAGTGCCTGAGCTGCAGTGATGTGCTTTTCACCTCCACCTCTATGCTTCCTCCCCACCATCTTTGAATTAGACCTGGCAGTAGCAGTAATGGAGATGCCTGCAGAGATGGGGTTCAGGTAGGCAGCAGCAGGTTTTGTTGGGTAGCTGCCTGCAAGAAGGACTATGTGTGTGGGTGTTGAAAGTGCTGGCCTCTGCTCCTGGTCTAGCTTGGTGCTTGCCTCAGTGCTGTCACCTGCGTGATGTGGGGAGAGCTGTTTGCCAAAACGCAGTGCCGAGGAAAGGAGAGGATGGCTTGTCTGTGGCTGGTTGTTTTTCTCATGTTTCACTGTTTGGCTAACACCAGCGTGGATCTCTGTGTAGTTGCAGCACTGGTAAGGTATTTATTCCACTGATAATAGTGTGATTCTGAGCCTCTGAGCAGCACTGAGAAACATAAGAAGTTTCAGGAACCACATCTCTCTACCATTAACAGCTTTTACTTCTGCTGTCAGAAAAATTGCTGAGTGACTTTGATGCTTTCTGTATAAAATGGAGGGATTTAGGCCTTAGCAGGAGAAAGGCAATCTTCTACAGAGGTGGGCTACAGCAGAGATGGAATGAGTGTACTCTTCTGGCTGGTACAGGTGGTATTAGGAATAAACTCCTTGCAAAATTCTTGGCACTAGTAGAGACGCACCAAAGAGCCCCAACTGAACTATTTTATCACACATAATTTCCCTTATCTTGTGTGCTGTGACATTGAAGGATTTTCACAGTATCACAGTATTATGCTGTATTTTACAGCATGAAGCTTAAATATAAACTCCAAGCATCAAGACTGTCCAGCATGATTCAGATCAGAGGCTTTAGTGTTTGAACAACTGAAGGACAACACATCCCTTGATGAATATTTTTTTCCTTCTCCCTTGCAAAACACTCCTGGGCACAGGTAATGGATGGTGCGTGGAGAGAGATTTTTGTGCAGCATAGATAAAAATGTCTTTTTGCAAAGTTTATATTGAACATTGTTAACATGAATCAATAACAAATGGGATTATCTATAGAGAAACACAGAAAACCTCCAGTTCCATAGACAGAAATCTCTATTCACAGAGTCCAGGTGATGGTCTGTCAGATAGTGAGTTATTGTGAGATGACAATAACATACACACCAGCGCGTGGGGTTTTCTGTGCATAAAAGGATCTTTCATTATTTCTTTGTCTGATTTGGATTTTGTTTTTAGAGCTTCCCGCCGCTTTGAACAAGAGAAATTGTTGTTTTGGCTTATAGGAACTGTGCCTGCCACCTTTGTCACCAGCAGAGAATTAAGTAAGAGAAGCAACAGGAAAAAATCGATTTGTACAGGCTGTTCCCTTTTATAACTCTGCTCAGGGACAAAATAGCAACTGACTTCCACTGCCCCTTTCTGAGCAAGAGACTGAGCAAGTTTCTAGTTTACATTGTGGTTAACCACACTGGGGAGCTGGACTCTTGCTTTTAGTTGCTGGAAGATGCAAAATTCTTACTCCTTTGCGGCAGGGTAAACTAATGTCTGATGGTGATTTGTTAGGCTGGTTAGTATGTAGACATATTTTTACAAGGTTATTTGGTGCTGATTGAATTCGAGCTTTAATGTCTTGAAATGGAAGACTTATTTCAAGCTGCACTCTCTTCCAATAAAAGAAGTTGTCATCAATTAAGAAAGCTTAAATTTGCTATGTCTGGGAAAAAGGTTGCTGTTGCACAGGAAGCTTTTGAAAAGCATCCTATGTATCACAGTTAGACCTTAATTTCCTAGCACAACCTGCCATACATTTGCAAGAAATAAAGCTGTGAAGGACAGTTGTAAGGAAATTGATGCTGCATTCCGTAGCTCAGAGTGTTGGACTAGTGCTGTGCCAGGCCAAATAAATACCAATGCAGTAAACAGAGAAAGGAAATACTCCTGCTGATGGAATAAAGTATTGATTTAAGAAAGGGTAAAAAAAAAAAATCTGCTGTGTGCTACAACTGCAAAAAAAAATATTAATTTTTATCTGCAGTGTGCATTGGTGTTTATGGTTCTTTGGAGCTTGTTGAGAGTCTTAAAAGCAGGGTTACTGCAAGATATGTGGGACTACAATCCTACTTTAAAAAATAGATGCTGTCTAAATTATCTGATTTGGCATAAACATAGGCAAACATCGACAGGGAAAAAATACTGTGCTTCTGAAAAAAGAGGATACTTGTAAGATATTTATAATCTTCCTTTGGAAAGCTAAGCAGAATTTCAGTTGCATTTATTATTTCAGTTGGAGGGAGCTAACCTGTTGAAGTTATTTGTAATTCATTGACTGTGGGCTGAGGGTAACTCCCATGGTTGAAGTTCTGCCTCCATGTTTTTATTGGCTTTCAGTGATCAGACTGGGTAAGGACTAACCATCCTTAGAAGCTGAAGAATTTGTACAGCTTGTGGGAAGGATGTGTAAACTCATCAATTAAGAGGAAAAAAAAAATCTTTCTTTTTTATCAGTCTCAATGGGATCTCTGTCAGCACAATCTCCATCTGCTGCTGTTTTACAAATGTGACTGTATTTCTGTACCTCCAGGCAATCCAAGCAGAGCTTTACTATGTGCAATAGCAAGTTCAGGTTTTGAACTCTCAAGCAGAATAGCTCTACAGGGCAGTACCTGGAGCAGTGAGGCAGCTTTGATTGTAAAACTGATTACGTACGGAGGCTTGGGAAAATTACGTGCTGGCCTTAGCTGTCACTGGGTGGATTGATGTATATTTACTTCTGGTGAGAGTCAAACTAAAGAGAACCATGCTCCTGAAGCCTTGCTGAGTGTGTAGGCTGGAGATGAGAGGTAGTGAAGCTAAGGTCAGCGCAGGAGCTACAAACCCTCCGAAGGCTTTAGCTGGGCTTCTCTGGTGTTAAGGAAGGAGAGCTTCTGCAGTTGAACAGCTGGACAATCGCATTGTCCTTGGGTCCAGCTGGACCTGTGTTCTCTTTTGTCAGTTTTGTATTCATTTAATAACCAGCTGCATTGGGAATGTGCAAGGACTGGTTGTTTTTTATAAGACACTTTTTTGTTTCTTTTAAACTAGAAAGATGAAAACTACAGAAGCCTACCACGAGATACTAGTAGCTGGTCTAACCAGTTTCAGAGAGACAATGCTCGTTCATCGTTAAGTGCCAGTCATCCCATGGTGGACAAGTGGCTGGAGAGGCAAGAACAGGTAATATATATGTGTGTATAAATACATATATTACTTTATCAATCTACTCTTTAACATACTCCAAACTATTACAAAGAAGTATATTCATATGTGGTACAGACTCTATAAACATGAAACACCACCGTAATCCTGAGTTCATTTTGTGTGGGATACTTTCTGCTTCCAAAAACCAGTGGCATTAAGATTGAAATGGACAGCTACTAATTATTTCAGTGTTGAGTCATAAACACATTTATGCAGTGTGTGGAGTGCTGCTGGTTTTCCCAATGGATAACAATAGGGTTATTTTAATTAGAGATGTTTATTTCGATAGGCATTTTGCCATTGAAAGCCAATAAGGTTATTAGAGAATAACCAAATGGGAGTCACATTTGGCATTGCTCTTTTGACTGCTTGGTGTAGCATGTATATTACTATTAAATGTGAAGAGAATGCTATCATAGATACTTTTAGCTTGAAAATGAAATGTGATGCTTAGCACAACCCAACCTAACACTGTTTCTTGTGATTAAGGGGGAAAAGTTTAGAGTACAACACTGCGCTGATGTCTCCTTTACCCAGAAATCCCATACTGATGTTTGAAGTCCAGTATTGTCCAATCCTAGGAGGTTTCAAGCATTCAACCCCATTCTTAGTTAAAAAGGAGCTTAAATAATAAGTAAAAATGCCCAAGTGTGAGCAGCTAACTGGTTTGTATCTTTTAATTAGCTGCAGATTAATTTAAAACTATGTGTTTCATGAAAAAGACTTTGTCTCTGGTCCCTGTATATGTTCCAAAAAGGCTTTGTCTCTTTGGTCCCTGTATATTTTCCTGCACACAGTTGATGGTCGTGGTAGTTAGGTGACACTTTTCCTAGAGTTAGTGTGGAAGAATTTTCTCTGCTGTCTCTGTGTTTGCCTGTGTGGAACTGGCAAGTTAGTGCCCAGACTTGAGGGCATCTCCTGTGACAGTTCTGCTTCTCTGAGGTTTTCAAGGCATTTTTTTCATGCGTCATTAGATTTTCACCGTGGTAATTAAAGAAACTGTTGCCTCAGCAAAAGAAGTTGGATTAGGAATCTTCGTAGTGATCGTCTCATAAAATGTTGGATACATAAATATTTTACTAGATCATGTTTTATATTAAGTTTCAGTCTCCAAACAGCTTAACAGGTTCAATTTATTCACCAATTAGGTAAACAGTTGGCCACTAGTTGTAATCTGCAATTGTATTTATGACCTGAGTTTGCTGGTTCAAGTATGAAAGTGCCAATGTTGTGTTTCTTCTTAGCAAGTTTTCTGCTTTTTGTTTGGTTTTGCTCATGTTTTTTGAGAGAGAGATAGTTCATTCATTAAATGTGTTAATGAACCTGCATGTACCTGGAAGACTGAGATCCCTTTTCAGTTTCATAGCAGCAGGATAATTAATTTGATTCAAACACATTTAACAGGCCGCACACAGGAGAAGCAAACCCATGGTGAGAGTGGGCTGCAGCCCAGCTCTACAGAGAGAAAAAGGCCTGTCAGAGGATGGAGTAGCTGCAGAGGTATTCTTCCAGGCCTTGATCAAATCTGGACTCATGCTGATTCATACCAGGGAAACGTAAAAAAAGTGCATGGAAGAGTTAAACTTTTCACCGATTCCTTGCATTTTAATTATACAGAAATCTTGCACATGGTCTTTTTGGTTTCATTAATGAAGTATTAGAACTGGCAGCAATCAAGACCCCTTGGACTTGAGCAGTGTGTTCCTTGCTGTGCCGACAAGGCCCATTTTGCAGAAGGATTAAGAGCACCTGGCTGTGCCGTGCGCTGGGAAGTGGTGTGAGAGCAGCAGGAGAGGGGAATCCTGGAACAGCCCTGCTGAATTATGAACTGTTTGATCAGATTTGCAAGTTCAGTGTGGCTGGCTCAGTTAAAACTGTATGTAAACCTGTAAAACACGGTATGTAAATCTGTATGTACACAGAACCTACATGCATCTCTGTATTTGACAGTACTTCTGTATTTGTCAGTGCACCAAAGCTAGGTAGGAGATGGAGTAAAATGTTGTGGTTATTTCTGAAGAGCAGATCTGGTTCCTAAAATCTCAGTAGCTTTCTAGTACCTCGCAGAAGATGAAAGCAAGTGCAGTGTGTTCTGAGATGGGAAGAGAAGTTGGTTCGCACTGCTTTCATCGTGAGCAGGAGTGTGCCGTACGGAACACTTCCCCTCAGTGATTCCTGCTGGTGACATCTGCCCATAGTAATCTGGGAGAGTTTCTCTGGTTCCTCTCTTGACGAGATGTGCAAGCAGCATATGGTCTTGTATCTCCAGCTGTAGAGTATATCTACCTTCAGCTTGTATTTTCAGCAAAATAAGGCCTGCTTCTAACATGATTGAATATACTCTCTGAAAACATTTGCAGGCTGTAAATTAGCGCATTTCAGCTCTTGTCAGTTGAGAAAGCATAATCAGAGCTTCGGAGGTACGTTGGTGAATTTAAACTACTAATTTCCTGTGGATTCTCATGCTCCAGTTTACCCATGTTGTCAGACTTCTCATTTAACAACAGAACCCCTGCCTCTATTTTATGCTGTAATGAAAGAATAGAAGGCAGAGATGCAGCTCATTTGTTTTGTTCGGCTGTGAACGTTTCATCATGGTATAGCTAATGTATATAAATATTTTATTTTCACCAGTGTGCCTCTGCTGTGTTTCTCCTTGCTTGCAGGTGTATTTTGGGTTTCGTTTCAAAGTCTGACTGTAGCTACAGTGAGAAGGTCTGCAGCTGCTGTCTTTTGTGGCCTGGAGATGGGGAGGCTCAGGGAGTGAAGGTCTTTATCTCAATTTCCTTGGATGCAGAGGTTAAAACTGCACTAAAAATTATTGCTGGTAGTAAGGAGTGATGTTTTAAGATTTGGAAAAAGGATTAGCTAGGCTTCAGTGGGAGAAATCATTTTTAACAGACTATCCATTACTCTGCACAGTGCAAGATAGTCTCATTGCTTTCCTCTCTCTGAGTACAGGCGCTCCTTCTCTCGGCTCTTGTAAAAACCACCCTCATGAACGCAGGACCATGACAGTGTATAAATTATAAACCAGCAGGATGATTTTAAAGCTTGTCGTGTTCCCCTTGAGGGATTTCTGTCACTAAGCTGGAGGTACGTGCCATGTTGGAAGCTTCAGGCCTGATGCAGGGACCTGCCTCTCTTTTGGATGCTCTTTAGCAAGTGGTTTCATAGGAGAGGCAATGAATGGTATGTGGGTGTAGCTAGAAGGCTACCCCAAGTTTGTGAAACCAGGGAGGACTGCTCTGAGGTAGAGCAAAGGAAGGAAACAGTGTTACCAGCTAGTGAACAATGCCATGGCTCATGTGGTTTTGCTTGTTTTTCCAGGTAGAGCTGTAGAACACATCTGAGAAGGACAGGGCTTGGCATCTGGCTATGTGTTAAATAATTGATCATAGCTGTACCTATGGGCAGGTGGAGGCAGTGACTAGTGCATTGGTAGAGGAGTCAGTTAAGGTTTGTGCTAGTCAGAGACTTCTTTTGGGGACCCCCAAGGTGCCCCTGAATGACTTCAAAGTCTCCATGGTCCTATATCCACTTAGAAATTCAGGGATTTACTATTTGAGGAGGGTCTTTGGCCATGTGATCACACAGGCATCCACCTGGTGGGGTTGAGAAGGCTACCAGGGCTACAGCGAGGCCTTTCTGCTTGCCTTTGTGTACTATGAAGAAGGTGAAAAGTTTGATTTGATCCAAGAATGCTGCAGTGGTTTGAGTGTTACCCACCCCTCTACAAGGTTAGGAATTCACCCAGACTAAACTCAGCCTGCTGGAAGTTAGGGAATGAAACTGTATTTACAGCTTNATGCAAGTAAAAGAAATACAGAGATAAAAAACTCCTCCCAGCACCCAGACTGGGGCTACCAGCCACCTTCTTTCCACCCTTTCCACCCTCTCCCTTATCTCAGGATCTCCCTTATGTGCAGGGTGAGCTGGAAAGGTCAGCAAGAGGTGTTAAAAGCAGATTAATTAGTTGGGAATGTGCAGGTTTAGGCAGCAGAGTTAATACAGCAACAGGCAGGCAGAGACTGATCTTTCTTTGTGCCCTGTTTTTTATATGTCCCAGCAGAACAAATTGGTAATACATCACCATTGTTTTCCTTTCACAACCAATAACCTGATTTCTCTCATTAAAATATTCCAATTAGCCTCAAACCAGCACAAATACTTTCTCTTAGCCTCTGCTGCTAGGTAATACATTACCTGTTGTTGTGTGTATGTATTACATACGTAGTATGGTCAAAATCATTGCATCATGTTTTTGATGTCCTTTGACTTCCCGTAAGTGTAGTGGTCCTATCACTCATCTGCACATGACCACAGTTAACTGATTATTCTGCAGGCTTGTTTCAGTGTTGTCCCTGTGCTGCATTTCATATTATTCTATTAGAAAAAGACATACTATGTGCAGAGAGCTCCAAAAGGAGAAACTTGCATTTAAATGTTTGTAACGGAGTGCTTTCATGGAAGTACTCAAACTTCTGGAGTCCAGATCTGCACGGAGTGGTGGCATGCATGAACTCAGCTGGGTTGCTTTCAGGCAGGACCCTGCTGAGCTGCTTCCAGCAGCTGAGGCTCTGGCTGTGGTGTGTGCCCAGTTCCCACAAATGCGTCTCAGCCTGGCAGAGTTCCTGGAGCTGGTTCTGTATTATGTGTCAGAGTGCATAAAAGGGGCATGGGAGAATGAAACAACCTGTTTGTCATGGGCAGGTATGTTCTCTCATTCTGTGGTTATGATTTCTACTTTCAAGGTTACTTCTTTTGCCACGTTTTGAGAGATTTGAAATCGCAGACCTGTCGTGAGAATGAAGATCATAGGGTCTCGCCAGGTCTAAGTCTGACTTTGAACCCAATTGGCTTCAGATCCAGATTTCTAAGTCTAAACTTAATTCCCATATTTAAAAAAAACATTTGATTTATAGGTCTTAACTTGATCTGTTTCTGCCTCTTAACTTCTACTCCCTAGAAGAGTTGTCATGTCTTCTGAATTCAGAAGAAGCTCTGTATTCTTCTGTATAAAGCTTGGAAAGAGATCCTTATTATTATTTGTCTTGGAGTCATGAATGGATTTGAAGTTGTTTTTCAGTGCTGAGGATTTCAGTTTATATGAGGCAGGAGGTTGGAATAAACACATTTATTGCTTGGGGACAGCTGTAGCAGTGACGCTTTTATAAACAGTGTTTCATGCTGGCATCTATCTTGTTCTCCTTTGAAAAATAATCTGTCATTTCATACTGTGGATTAAATAGGTTGAGGCACTTAGGGGGCTACAGCCTACTTCCAGTTATATGCTGCTGTGTAGATATGAATTCAGTGCCAGAATGTAGCTTTCTATGTGTCCACAGTTGAATAAAATAAAAAAGCCAAACCAAAACCATAAAAGGTGCTTTTTACAAAGACGCTCCTGGGTTTAATTGTTGCAGGAGCAACCATGTGCCATGTTAAGGTGTATGTCCTCACCTTCAAACACTCAGTTCCCTAGATGTAGACAGATGAACCGGACTGAAATTTAAAGAATCATCTGATGGTCTGTGTTGGAAGAAGCCTGCAGAGACCCTAGATGATACTACCTATGTCATCCCATCTTGAAGACATCCAGTGATGGGGTCTCCTTCCAGGTCCCTGTGGTTTCATAGATTCATAGAATGGTTTAGGTTGGACCTTAAAGATCATCTAGTTCCAGCCCCACCCAAGGGGCACTTCCCACTAGACGAAGTTGCTTGAGGCCTCATCCGGTCTACTGTGACACCTCCAGGGAGGGAGCATCCACAACCTCCTTGGGCAATCTGTTCCAGAGTCTCACCACTATAAAGAATTTCTTTCTAATCTCCAGTCTAAATGTTCCCTCCTCAAACTTAAATCCACTCCCTCTCTTCCTATCACTACAAGTCCTTGTAAAAAGCCCCCTACAGAAAGCCTACAAGTTGGACAGGCATGATTTGCTCTTGTTGAAACCATGTTGGTTATCCACCACTCACCCCTTCTTCAGTTTCTCTATGCCTTAGCAAAGCTTTCAGGAGGATCCTCTCCATGGTCTCACCAGGCACAGAGATGGGACTGACTGGCCTATAGTTTCTGGGGTCTTCCATTATTCCCTTGTTTCCCCTTTTCCATTCAGCAGGGACTTCACCACATTGCTAGGACTTGCCAAATACGACTGAGAGTGGTTTGGCAACTTCATCTACCAGTTCGCTCAGGACCTGTGGGTAGATCTCCCCAGGCCCCATGGACTTGTACATCTTAAGGTTCTTTAGATGGTCCTGAACCTACTCTTTGCTTACAGTGGGCAGATCTTCCCTTTCCCATTCCCCACCTGTGTTTTTTGGAGCTTGGGTGTGGCCAGAGAATTGTGATAGCAGAAATATGCTATAAGAAGCTTTAAGTAAATTATTGTTGTTGGTTTTCTGTCTATTCCCTAGATATTTTGCAGGACAGTGTTTAACTCTGACTTTTATGACTGCTGTCTGTCCATGGTAGCAGGTCACATGAGGACATCTGAATATCTTTTACTGGGCCTGGGAAAGTGTTTCTTCTAAAGGATATTTTAGGTCTTCCTTTTCTTCTTTTAAGACCTTGTTTCCTTTCTTCATGCTGTCAAAGAGGTTTATCTTCCCGTGTGCTTACTCGTTAGCCCAGGCATATATAATGTGTTCCAGCCAGCTGTTTGTAGTGGAAGCACTCTTGCTATTTTCATAATGTGCTTGTTGCTGCTGCCATGTCCTCAGGAGCCCTGGTGGGAACACAGCAGGAGTTAGCACTGGTGCTGATGGGCTGTGGTGCCACAGCTTCTCTGCACAGGTCCCAGGGGCTCCTCGCAGCCCTGCCCGCATGGGCAAGAGCACAGGACAAGGTGGCCCTGTGACAGCAGAGCCAACAGTACCCAGCAGATGCTGCACTTACAGAGTGCCAAAGTAATGCAGAAGTGAAATACATTAGTAAAATTGAAATTTGTGCTCAGTCCCTTGGTGGGTAATACAGTTAATGAAAATAGATCTAACCAAATTAAGATAATTTATTTCATTAGTTTATAGCACTGTAAAACTTTCCAGGGCAGCACAACCCTTCTGTGCAAACCTGAAATAGATGCAGTACCACTCTTCACTTCAAAGACCAGAAAGGTTAAAAGTTTTAAGTGTATTAAAGCAATTCTGTTAATTGTGCCTGCAGAGGATTCTCCCTTGCCCTTGGTAAAGTATTCTTCATTTAAAATTCACATTCAGCTTGTTCTGTGTTCTAGCCTTTTAACCAAAGTGTAAATATCCAAGTCATTGCCTGCATCTTTGAAGCTTGAAAACAAATTCTTTGGTTTTGTTTCAGAAGGTGGTACTGGTAGTACATGGCATTGATATTTTACTTTCCCCCAAACTGTCTCCACTTCTGTTTCCTGTTATTCCCTACGTTTCTATTCTTCCTGCATACCTACTTTGTGGTTTACAGTACAGGTTTCTACAGGACAGCAACCAGTTCCTTGGAGAAGAATCCCCATCTCCCCAAATCTTTTCTCTGTTTCATTTTCTAGTGTCTTGATTTTACCTTTTTCAGTGTTCTGTCAGAAGGACAATGTTCAAAATTGAAAAGTTATCCCAAATACTGTTGCTTGCTTTATTTATTTATTTATTAGCCATGCTCCTTTCAGATTAGAAGAAAACCCAAGCAGGATGATTTTCTTGGTTTTGTTGCTTTTATAATTCTGTGTTGGAAGTAAACCTGGCTTTAGCTTAAGCTTCATGTTAACTTAATTTCCAGTTAACTTCATTTGCATTGTAGAGTTTGCTTAACTTGAAATGGAAAAATTAGTGTGGTGTTTTTTGTTTTGGTTTGTTTTGGTTTTTTTTAATAATATGTTTATTTTTTTTCCCTGATACAATTTTTTTCTTGTCAATGGCTTATTGTAGTTAATTTATAGACTCATAGAATCATATAATGGTAAGGTGGGAAGGTACCTCAACGATCATCTAGTTCCAACCCCCTGCCATAGGCAGGGACACCTCCCACTAGTACAGGTCACTCAAGGCCTCATCCAACCTGGCCTTGAACACCTCTTTAAAGAAATATTTCTATTATTATTTTGTAGGGAAAGTTGTAGCCCTTCTTACAATAATAACAGAACACTTTATGTGGACAGGAAGTAAATGGCTTATGGTACTTCATTTAAAGAAATATTTCTCTTGTTATATTGTATGGAAAGTTGTAGCCTTTCTTACAATGATAATAGAATACCTTCTGTGGACAGGAAGATGGATGTGTGAGGGCTCTTTGCTTCTTGCTGTACTTTTTTAGGTGAGATTCAGGTGAGTCACTGCTGTTACCTAAATCAATTCCAAACAGAAGAGAAAAAAATTGGAGTGGTTGTTATTGGTCAAGGATAAAAGCTAAAACTTACCTTTCTCTAATGCACTGAATTATTAGTAGGATGATTTTTATACCTTTTTCTTTCCATAAATTATTAATTATGAGGAAGACGCTTTCAGAAGAGGGTCAAGGTTGTCCTCTCTGTTGTAGCAGTGATAGCTGATTTATCTTCCCTTGATGGAAACAGGAAGGGTGCTTATTCTTTAAGATCCTTTGTGGACAGGTCATTTTAATGACATGGCTGCACTTTGCTGTCAAGGGGAATGCTATGTTGTAACTTCAGAGTTGATAATTGAATTACATGGAAGTCATTTGTCTGGGGTTTTCTTTTATTTTGAGTTTTAAATTTAATCTAGATTTTATTGCTCAACTACGAGCATTTCATTACTGAATGTGGTACTCTTTGGCTGTATGAAGTGGTTACTGTAATTTATGGGAGACTTTGAGAAATGCCCTGAATCCTCATGAAGTGACACAGCAAGATTTAGTGACTGCAGCAGCGGAGTGAATGGCATTACGTAATACGACCTGGCTGGTGGGACGTACCCTAGGATTGTAACTTATGTCATCAGCATAACTGGATGAGGAAAGGTGATAAACCAGCCTTGCCAAGTCAGCCCCCAACTGATTGGAAAATAAGTCCATTTGAAATTTAGCTTGGCACTACTTGGAGTTGTGTATGACTTGGTCAGCCTCTAGTTTCTGGGCCAGGGAGGGACTGAGCAGGAAGAAGAGGAATTGGACTGGTTAGGAAATCAGGGTGCGTGAAAAGTTGTTTACTTCTGTGCATGCCGTATGCAAAACAGAAGAAGCAACAATCCTTCTTCTCTTCTTTTTATTAAAACAGTAATTTTGGTTTAATCTGATTTAATCAACAATGTACAGTGTTTTCTTCAGACTGAGCAGCTAACTGCCAGCTGTCTCATGGAACTGAGCAAGGTTTTTGCTAAATCCCTGTGCCGAAGAAAGAAAACTGGCTTGTAACTGATGCTGTTACTCTGGCTGAAGCAGTTTCCATGTGCAGGATACACAAAATTAAAGTGAGTGCAGCACAACTTCATAGTGTTCCCATAAAGAAAGAATCATTTGGAAGCACATGAAGGCACTTCAAGCATTAATGAACTAAAGATTTTCTGTAACATACTGGTGTAAAGATTTTGCTTTTGAAATAAATGCTGCTTCTAAGTTTTGATCTCTTGGATGTGGTATTTTAAGAACAGAAGTTGTTACCCAGATTCCACATGAAGTTAGCACTCCCTTTCATGCCAAGTGCATGTGATGACGTCAATTTTAATATCAGATTGACATTTTTTATGCTTCTCTTTCCAGCCATGGGATGACTATTTATGAACATGAGCATAATCAGTTGGCCATTATTGTTTTATCACATCTATTAGCTCTAAGGAAAAGTTCCTGGGGGTCTGGCATAATGAAAAGCTCAAAATGAGCCTGCAGTGTGAGTGCAGCCCAGACAGCAACTGTGTGCTGGGCTGCAGCAAGAGCAGTGTGGGCAGCAGGGCAAGGGAGGGGATTCTACCCCTTTGCTCTGATCTCCTCAGACCCCACTTGCAGTCCTTTGTGCGGTTCTGGAGCCCCCAGCACAGGAAGGACATGGAAGTGCTGGACCCGGTCCAGAGGAGGCCATGAAGATGCTCAAAGGGCTGCAGCAGCTCTGCTGTGAGGACAGGATGAGAGAGTTGCAGCCTGGAGAAGAGAAGGCTTCCAGGAGACCTTGGAGTGGTCTTCCAGGATCTGAAGGGGCCTCCAGGAAGGCTGGGGAGGGACTATTGACAAGGTCTTGCAATGCCAGGACAAGGGGCAATGGGTTTGAACTGGCAGAGGGGAGATT
>VWZE01019352.1:889805-935029 GCA_013396675.1 Eubucco bourcierii
TGTTGTTGTATTACCTTTTACTTGTATATTTCTGTAAATATTGTGTATATAGTGTAAATATCTGCTGTACATTGTGCAAAGCTGTAAATAGAGCTTCATCATTTAACTTCCAACCGACTGAGTGCTAGTCTGGGTCATTTTACAAAGTGTGGGGGGGGCGGGGAACTCCCAAACCTTCACAGTCCTTTTGTTCCTTCTTCAGGATAGTAGGCAGGAAGGCAATGCTCAGTTGCTTTGTATCTGAGCTTTATTTCCTCTTCCTTTTGGATAGCCTCATTTGCCTTCAAAAATTCCTGCTTTCCTAATGTGTAGAAATTGAGGGTTGCTTATCATTTCAACCCATTTATGCAAAGCACTGAGTAAATTAAATGTCCCAAAAGAAAGCAGTCGTATCTGTGAACATCTCTATTTCAGATTATTGGAGGTTTCACTGAGTATTCCTTCGTGCCATTTATTTAGCTTGATTTTCTAAGCAATGGCTTTTACAACAAAGCACAGATTTACATAGAGAAAGCCCAGCAGTGCTTTTCCCTTGTAGTTGCACTTCATCACTATAAATAGCTTTCTCTTTATGAAGACTCTTTTAACTCATCCTCTCATCAGGACTCTTGGATTTTGGTGGTGATTTGAAGGTCAGTAAAAACAGTTACTGTGCAAAACAAGCATCTTAAATATTGTCATTCAGTAGGGTAGGGTAGATCACAGTATTCTGGGTGGATGAGATTAATGGGACTCAAGGACTCTGACATTTCCCCCTCTCCTAATTTAACAAATGTCAGTCTTACTGAAAAGCTAAAGACTGGGTAGGAGGCACTTTGGGGTCCATCCTAGTGCAGCAGGGGACAGCAGAGGATGCTGGGGAACGTGTAGGGGGGAAAAAAAACCCAAAGAAATCATTATATGAATCCATATTGCTGCATCATTGCATCACAGTTCCCTGATGACTTTTTTTCATTTCATAACTACTTGTGTTTGATACAATTTGTGCATGCAGATATCAAAGAAGGCACAGGCTGAGAGAAGCATTGCCCTCCCATGCCAGGCCCTGGGACTGGAGCATGCTGGTGTCAGGCAAGCATTGGCTTGTTTACTCTAAAGCCAAATGTCAGAAACCTTGAGAAAATTCAGAGCAGTGCTTACATCTGCAGCATGCAGCTGGGACTCTGTTTTGAGGTGGTGGGAGTCACTTAAGCTGACTCCTGGGCTGTTTGAGCAGGCAGAGAGCAATTGCTGAAGCTCTGCTGCCTCGTGCTAGCTGGAAGCTATTGAGTGTCCTGGTGAGAAGTGATGCCTCCAAGTTTTGCACTTTTACAACAGACAACATTTATTTGATTCATGATGGTATATTTCTCTTTGTCAGTTAACATACAGCAGGCTGGGTTTTGTAGTTCAGCATCTCTACTGCTCATCCATCTATGTTAAATGAAGTACCTGGATTCCTGTCTTCAGTGCCTCCAAGAAAGACATTGAAGTCCTGGAGAGGCTCCAGAAAAGGGCAGCAAAGGTGGTGAAGGATCTGGAAGACAGGTCTTGTGAGGAGTGGCTGAGGGAGCTGGGGTTGTTTAGCCTGGAGAAAAGAGACCTTCTCACTGTCTGCAGCTACCTGAAAGGAGGTCAGAGTGCAGTGGCTGTTGGTCTGTTCTCCCTAGGAACAAATAACCAGTTCGTGCTCTGGAAATGGATTCTGCCAAGTCACCTTTCTTATCTCATTTTCACAGTTCATTTTTTTATTACTTTTTGTTGTTGTTGTTGTTGTTTTTTTAATTTACTTTTCCCTGAACACCTTAATTTCACAGTTTTAGGTAGTTTAAATTTCTTCTGTTTTAGTAGACTGGCAATGCAGATATCCTTATCTCTGACACATCATTTTTTTTGCTCTATACAAGACGGCGCAGTTCATGGCTCTAGTGCAGCAGTAGACTGGCTCAGAAATCGCAATCTGGGATTATTGTCTTTGTGTATCCTCAAGGAGTAATATTTTAAAGTCATTGCATCTGTTGGTACTTAAGAGCATGATTTTTACTTTTTATTTTTGCCAGTTTTTACCATCTGTTTGTCTGTTTTTTGGCTCCTTGATTTAATTTTTCAGTTTAATTTCTCAGTTGCACTGGGATTTCTTTCTCTTTCTCACACATGCTCTTTTTGATTCTTCCATGAACCTACATTAAAAAAAAAAATAAATTTAAAAATTATTTACAGCAGTTGCATAATAAAATTCTTGGCCTTCTCAATTTGAGTTTTTTTTTATTCAATGGTACCATTTTATCAAGTCTTTTCTAGTAAATGCATGTAATGTGTTGGAAGTGAAATAACTTTTATTAGTCTTTGCTGGAGTTTTTAAAAATTAGTTTGGATTAATTCGAAGCGTTTTGGCGGGACAGAACTAACTTGGTCCCATTAAACACGTTCTAGTCTTTCCTACTCATTTACTTTTCAATGCCCAAGAGGGACTAATTTTTCTGAGAAATCTGTGTTATAATCATAAACAGACATAATTCAGTAATTTTCTCATGAAACGCTGGCTGAAGTTTTGGCACCGACAACTTGCGACTCACACAAGCAGGAACATTTTTTGTTTGATTTCCAAGAAAAATACTAATGAAACAGATTAAAATAGAAACAAAATGCAGATACAGTGCACTACAGAGTGGTTTTAATAAAAAGGCTGCATCTTCATCCATTGAAGAAAGGTCTCATGAATTCAGGCATGTGCTAGCATTTCACCAGTGTTCTGATAGCACTTCAGGCATTTCCTCAGAGTTTTTTTACCCCCACTTCCTTCCCCCCCAAAAAAAACCAAACAAAACCAAAAATTTTGACTGTGAGAGGATGATTGCATAGCAGATCCATCAGATATTTTGCCTCCATATGTGTTTGTGATATGGAAAACTCCACTGCTACTCTGATCTTTTCCTTTACATATGTATTTTGCTCCGCACTTAATGCATTCCTTAAGGTCAGATTCAGTTGCTTTATAAAAAAACCAAACTGCTTTATTTTTGTTTTCTTGCAAATATTTTGTAGCAAATTATGTTAAAGTTTGTTTTTAACCTTCTGATGTCTTTACTTGCTCATAGTTAATTTTCAAAACAGCATATAGACCTGTTTCCTTTTTCACCTTTTTTTCTGTTTTTCCCCTTCCCTTTTTCCCCCCTGCTTCCCTTTTTCCCCCCTGCTTCCCTTTTTCCCCCCTGCTTCCCTTTTTCCCCCCTGCTTCCCTTTTTCCCCCCTGCTTCCCTTTTTCCCCCCTGCTTCCCTTTTTCCCCCCTGCTTCCCTTTTTCCCCCCTGCTTCCCTTTTTCCCCCCTGCTTCCCTTTTTCCCCCCTGCTTCCCTTTTTCCCCCCTGCTTCCCTTTTTCCCCCCTGCTTCCCTTTTTCCCCCCTGCTTCCCTTTTTCCCCCCTGCTTCCCTTTTTCCCCCCTGCTTCCCTTTTTCCCCCCTGCTTCCCTTTTTCCCCCCTGCTTCCCTTTTTCCCCCCTGCTTCCCTTTTTCCCCCCTGCTTCCCTTTTTCCCCCCTGCTTCCCTTTTTCCCCCCTGCTTCCCTTTTTCCCCCCTGCTTCCCTTTTTCCCCCCTGCTTCCCTTTTTCCCCCCTGCTTCCCTTTTTCCCCCCTGCTTCCCTTTTTCCCCCCTGCTTCCCTTTTTCCCCCCTGCTTCCCTTTTTCCCCCCTGCTTCCCTTTTTCCCCCCTGCTTCCCTTTTTCCCCCCTGCTTCCCTTTTTCCCCCCTGCTTCCCTTTTTCCCCCCTGCTTCCCTTTTTCCCCCCTGCTTCCCTTTTTCCCCCCTGCTTCCCTTTTTCCCCCCTGCTTCCCTTTTTCCCCCCTGCTTCCCTTTTTCCCCCCTGCTTCCCTTTTTCCCCCCTGCTTCCCTTTTTCCCCCCTGCTTCCCTTTTTCCCCCCTGCTTCCCTTTTTCCCCCCTGCTTCCCTTTTTCCCCCCTGCTTCCCTTTTTCCCCCCTGCTTCCCTTTTTCCCCCCTGCTTCCCTTTTTCCCCCCTGCTTCCCTTTTTCCCCCCTGCTTCCCTTTTTCCCCCCTGCTTCCCTTTTTCCCCCCTGCTTCCCTTTTTCCCCCCTGCTTCCCTTTTTCCCCCCTGCTTCCCTTTTTCCCCCCTGCTTCCCTTTTTCCCCCCTGCTTCCCTTTTTCCCCCCTGCTTCCCTTTTTCCCCCCTGCTTCCCTTTTTCCCCCCTGCTTCCCTTTTTCCCCCCTGCTTCCCTTTTTCCCCCCTGCTTCCCTTTTTCCCCCCTGCTTCCCTTTTTCCCCCCTGCTTCCCTTTTTCCCCCCTGCTTCCNTTAGCAATGGCCAGTGGGTTGAAGCTGGAGCTGGGCAGGTTTAGGTTGGACAGCAGCAGTTCTTCACAGGGAGGATGGTGCAGTATTGGAATGGAGATGTGGTTGAGGGCCCCATCCCTGGAGGCATGCAAGATCAGACTTGCTGTGGCCCTGGGCAGCCTGATCTAGTTGGAGGTGTCTTTGCTGACCGCAAGGGGGTTGGGCAAGATGACCTTTGAGGGTCCCTTCCAACCCAGTGCAGCCTATGAATCTGTGCCTGCATGGTGGCTCCTTCAATCTGTGACCCCCTTTGTTTGTGTGGGCTGCTCGAAATGACTTTTTTTAAGGATACTGTATATCAAATGACCAAAAGAGAGAGGTTTTTTACTCCAGAAAGCATTTTTGGCAAGAAAACACTGCTTTGAAATGTCAAGGAGTGGAATTAGTTGTCTTCTCCTCTGTCCACATGTGCATATAGTTTTTCCTAAACACACTCCATTTCTCAGCATGTTACAAAACTGGGAGAGCATGGCGGTTTTGCACCGAGGGCTTTGAGCTTTCCTTCCCACTCCATTCTTGTTATGTTTGGCTGGAAACTTTTAGTTTTAGAAGAAGATGAATGTTAGTGTTGTATTTGAAATTCCCAGTCATCCTTTGAAAAAAAAATCTCAGTGAGCTTTTCCAGTTTTACTGCTGGAGATTCAAACAGGATCCTATTTGAGCAGCAATTGCTGAAACTCTGTTTTTCAAAATTTGAGTTCTCACATCTCCCCTGTCTCTAAGGATTTTTATCACTGCCAGGTTTAGCTTCCCAATTTTCTGACAAATGCTCTGTTGCTCTAAGTAAAGGGAGAAGCTAAGTGGGCAAACCAGTGTATATGGGAGACCTGCACTTCATTACAACACTTTAATGACATCTGTTCTGGAATGGATTTGATTTAGGATTGATAATATGTGATCAAGAGACTGCTGATCATGTCACCCCCCTATGGCAGGGAGTTGGAACTAGATGAGCTTTGAGGTCCCTTCTAACCTTACCATTCTGTGATTCTATGATATGTTTTCCTGTAGCTTGAATCTTAGGAATCTGTATGTTTTCATTTGGGGGAGTAAATAGATAGTAAAAAGTGGACTACTTTTTCTACTATGACTGCTTAGAAAGTGCCAGCAATAACAACCTTCTGTGCTGTCCTTTTTTTTTTTTTTTTTTTTTTTTTNTCTTTTTGTGTTTTTTTTTTTTTTTTTTTTTTTTTTTCCTTGCCTTCCACGTGGAAAAGAAGTTGGTCCCATTGGTCCCGTGTGAGCAGGAGCATGCATGCATTGGTCTTTCCATAGTGTTGGTTTGTTTTGGCCTAGGATATGTCAAGATGTATTAAGAACAGTGAAGTGCAGTAATGAGAGCAATCTCTCTGTTCTAGTAGCATCCTCCCCCTCTACTCTGCACTGGTGAGACCTCACCTGTAGTACTGCATCCAGTTCTGGAGCCTCTATTACTAGGCGGCTATGGATGTACTGGAAGGTGTCCAGAGAAGGGTCATGAGGATGCTCAGAGGGCTGGAGCTGCTCTGGTGTGAGGAGAGACTGAGGGAGTTGGGGCTGTTCATTCTGGAGAGGAGAAGGCTCCAAGGTGACCTTATTGTGGCCTTTCAGTATCTTAGGGGACCTACAAGAAAGCTGGAGAGGGACTTTTTAGGACATCAGGTCTAGGGGGAATGGAACAAAGCTAGGAAAGGGAAAATTTGGAGGAAGGAAGAAGTTCTTCAGCGTGAGAGTGGTGAGAGCCTGGAATGGGTTGTCCAGGGAGGTGATGGAAGCCTCATCCCTGGAGGTGTTTAAGGCCAGGCTGGATGAGGCTCTGGACATCCTGATCTAGTGTGAGGTGTCCCTGCCCATGGCAGGGGGTTTGGAACTGGATGATCTTTGTGGTCTCTTCCTACCCTAACTGATTCTGTGATTCTATCCCTTCTGAGCTAGAGCCTTGCTGCTACCTTGAATCTTGAACTGACTGTGTAAGTCTAAGGATAGCCCACGTCTGAATGGCAGGCGTTCAGTTGTGTTTTGCCTTCTGTTTTAAAAGGCCTTTGGGAAGCTGTGAGGTGGCTTCCCAGCTGCCTGGGACGTGGAATTCATTGAGAAGAGGAGAGGCTGGTTCGATTCACTGCCATCCCTTGTGTCTCACTCATTCTGTGCAGCACGCATGAGGATTGATTACCATAGCAACAGCGTTTGTAGCTTGTACTGCTGCGAATGTGGTTAATGATAATGGAATTATCTAGTCATTTGAAATCCTGTTATATTATTAGGTCAACTGAACCATCCTCTTGCTATGTATTGAGTTATTCCCTGTAGCCTGTCTTGTATTTCTTTGTCCACGATGCTTTTATGTGCTGAGCAGTGGGGATTCTGCTCCTTCCCTTGGGAGACTTTCACAATCTGATATATCACCCCATTAAGGACTTTCTTCAGCTATTTAGCCTCATTTCACCTCCCATCTTCCTAGATACATGAATTTGTACCACAGAAAAGTTCTGTTCTGATCTTCTTTTCTGTTTGGCATTTGCAATTGATCCATCTTTGCCTGCATCAGAATATAACAGCTCAGTGTTTGTGCACTTCAGGATTTTCTGGGAAGAGAAGGTTTCTAAACCCATCATCTCTTCTTGACCACCTCATTTTGGTAGGAAAGTGCCTAGTACTCACTCTTCAGATGACTTGAACTGCATAGACAAAGAGCTTGCAGCTTTACAGTGCTCAAATATATTCATTTCAGAATGTGACTACTGGTTCTTATGTGTACATCTGTGCCTTGCTTAGATTTGTACCACAGGAAAGTTCTGTTCTGATCTTCTTCTCTATCCAGCATTTGCAATTGATCCTTCTTTACCTGCATCAGAATATAACAGCTCAGTGTTTGTGCATTTCAGGATTTTCTGGAAAGAGAAGATTTCTAAACCCATCATCTCTCTTCTTGAGCACCTCATTTCAGTAGGAAGGTGCCTACTACTCACTCTTCAGAGGACCTGAACTGTGTAGATAAAGAACTTCCAGCTTTACAGTGCTTAAATATATTCACTTCAGAATGTGACTGCTGGTTCCTATGTGTACATCCATGCCTTGCTCCATCTGATATTTATGGTGGTGTGTGGTGAGTGGGAAGATGTAGAGTTTTTTCCATAAGGGTCAAGGAGCACAAGTCAGTAGAAGTAACCTCTCAGTCCTTTTTGTATGACCTGTCTCAGTGCTGATGGACATAGATACCTCAACTACCCTTCCTATGCACAGGTTGCACACACCGTCCTCTCCTGTGATCCTCTCTACTTACACACATTTTCCACCATGGGGAGAAATAGTTTCCAACCATGTCCAAAGAGACACATGGGGGGAAATGCTGTTGTCCTGCTCTACTTCAGACATTCTGTGGTCTTGGCTGGACCCAGAATTAGTTCAAAACAGGTAAAATTAAGTACTTTTCTATGTAGCGATGCTCAGCCTAGAGAAGGCTCTGGGGGAACCTTAGAGATGTATTTCAGTACCTGAAGGGATCTTATGGGAAGGATAGAGAGGGACTTTTCCTAAGGGGGAATGGCTTTAAGCTGAGTGAGTTAGGTGTGTACTGGATCTTAGGAAGAAGTATGAGGGTGATGAATCTCTGGAATAGGTTGCCCAGGGAGGCTGTGGATGCCTTCTTCCTGGGAATGTTCAAGCCCAGGTTGGATGAGGGCCCTGAGCAGCCGAGTCTAATTGAGAGGTGTCCTTGCCCATGGCAGGGAGGTTGGAGGAGATGATTTCAGAGGTGTCTTCCAACCTAAGGCATTCAAACTTCAGTTACCTCAGTCACCAGACATCTCAGTACACTACTGTGGTATAGCTCTATAGATGGGAAGTCTCACAAAGCTCGCTGATCAGATTTTGAAAGATTGTTTTATACCTAAGTTGTATTTCACTGGCAAATATCATCACTTTAACTTCCTCTTCCAGATTATTAATTTTTTAGGTAAGGTTATCCTGCTGCTAGTCCTTTAGGAAAGTATTAGCTCTTCTATTTTGAAGATTATTTTAATGTTTGGTGGTGGTTTTTTTCCTTCTGTGTTGATATACTCTTTTTTCTGTTCATACTTGCCTTCAGCCTGGTTATATGTAAAGAGAGAAAGACAAGTGCATGTAATTTAATAATTTCTCTTGCCTGTGCTGCCTGGAATATGTGTGCAGGATACTTCTTTTAAATTTTGGTATTTGATATATGTAATTTAAAAAAATGGAACTGCAAAAAGGTGATAACTATTAATATTAAGGAGCTATTCTGAGCCTGTAAGCAGCTGAGGATAGACCACCAAAAGAAAAAAAAAAAGAGTGGAGAACCTGCTGATTTCAGTAAATTAAAATTCACAGGTTTTAAACTAATCTGCTTCTCTCCATAATTTCTTCAAATCATATAACTCTGTGAGAGCACTGTGAGCTTTATTAATTTCAGTGAGAAACCACAGCCTTTGTCACAATTTTCTGTTGTGTTTTTTTTAAAAAAAAATGGGGGGTTTTTTTGTTTGTTTTGTTTTGAACTGCCTTTAGCTTTATAGTGAATCAGTTCTTAATTGTAAGTCGTAGTGACCTTTATCTTATTTCAAAAGTTCACTGTCTAGTCTCTTCAACATCTGAGTTCTCTAATGATAAAGCAGATGTATTTTCTCCTTCCCATCTCAGGCAGCAGTATTGGTAAGTGTCTTCATTTAGCTTATTCTGTCACCTGATATGCTACACACTCTCTTCTCCCTGCCTCAGGAAGAAGAATTGAGAATAGGAAAGGAGACCTGTGGACTGAAATAGAAACAGATTTCATAAAATAATAGTAATAATAAAAAACTAATATTAATACTAATATAGAATCATAGAATCATAGAATGGTAAGGTTGGAAGGGACCTCAAGGATCATCTAGTTCCAACCCCCTGCCATAGGCAGGGACACCTCCCACTAGTACAGGTTACTCAAGGCCTCATCCAATCTGGCCTTGAACACATCCAGGGAGGGAGCATCCACAACCTCCCTGGGCAACCTGTTCCAGTGCCTCACCACCCTCACTGTAAAGAACTTCCTCCTAAAAACTACACAAAAGTTATAAAACTACACAAGTTTTATAAACTACACAAAAGTTATATAAACTACACAAAGTTGGTGAGAAGCACTGTGAGCACTACAGCTCCAGTGAAAGTGATGATTCTGCCACTCTACTCTGGTGAGACCTCACCTGGGGCACCCAAAACAAGAGAGGCATGGATCTACTGGAGTGGGTCCAGAGGAGGACCACCAAGATGATTAGAGGGCTGGAGCACCTCTCCTATGAAGACAGGGTGAAAGAAATGGGGCTGTCCAGCCTGGAGAACAGAAGGCTCTGGGAAAACCTAATAGCTACCTTTCAGTATCCAAAGGGGACCTAGAGGAAGGCTGGGGAAGGACTGTTTAGAAGGGCTTGTAGTGATAGGATGAGAGGCAAGGGTTTGAAATGAGCAGGGTAGATTTAGTTTAGACAGAAGGAAGAAGTTCTTTACAATGAGTGTGGTGAAACACTGGAACAGGCTGCCCATGGGTGTGATTGAGGCCCCAACCACATCAGGCTTGATGTGTCCCTGGGCAGCCTGATCTAATTGGAGGTGCCCTTGCTGACTGCAGAGGGGTTGGACAAGATGACTTTTGAAGATTCCTTTCAAGCAGATGCAATCTGTGCACCTGTGACTTGATGAAGGGAAGCAGTTGGGTAACTACCTCGCTGACGTTTGTGTCACTTGCATGCTTTCACCTCTGCTTTGGGGGTGGGATGGATGAAAAGGATATCAGCCACAAATTGTGTGGGTTTTTTCCCTCTTCTATTTATGCATCTTGCTTTTAATGAACTCATGAAATAGCATTCAAAAGCATTGTTGTGCCTCTGTCTTAATGTGCTCTCCTCTAAGGAAGGTAGTGGAATTTGGGCAATTTGCATGAAGTTGCTTAGGTCGCCGCTTATGTGGTGACAAAGGGAGTTCTGCTGTGGGTTAGAAACTGGCAGGGATGAAAACAAGTTGTGCAAAGTAGGTCAGCAGTATACAGGGGCAAGAGGGAATTATTCCTGGAAAGCATCCTCGTCCTGAAAGAGAGGGAGTGCTGTGGTGGCAGCTTCAGTGAGCGAAGCACTATTCAGATTAGCTGAAAACAGGCAGGGCTTTGGAGGGGGTGATGGGAGAGGGATGAGGTTGGGTAGAGAGCAGTGCAAGTTACTGCGTGTTGAAAGGACTGCCTTGAGCTCTGTGTGAAACTGCAGGTGAGCAGGAGTTGTTCAAACACTCCGAGGCCATGATGTTAGAGACGTTTTGAGTCATCTCTGCTGATGAAAGAAGCAATCTTGGCCATGCTTTTCTTCCTCCCTTGTGCCTCCCTAAGCTTTTATGAGACTGTTAATTAGATTGAGCTGGACCAGCCTGGGAAACATAAACAATTAAAATGGGGTTTATTAAACATTAATTTTAATTTAGATCTTTTGTATAAAGATACAAATGCTTGCATAAGCAGAAAAGAGAAGGTGGTCAGAGGAATCCAGTGGTGATCATGATCATCTAGGGAGGGGAAAAGACAGGACTGCCTCTTTCAACAAACCACATCTGTGGTTTCTGCTGGCCTTGCAGGATAATGAAACACCAGGCTGAGGTGTTACTATGGGCAACACAGTGAAGTACAATGGCTTGGAAGTGCTGCATCTCCGTTACATGTGCTGAATTCAGTCCCTCCTGCTCTGACTTGGAGTCAAAAAGGGAGAGAAAGCCTCACAAATGGAAATAAGATCTCTGAGAAGTTGAGGTTTTTTTTTTTAAATCATTGTATTGAGAAGCTATTACTGCGTCTGGTGCAACAAATGGCACGAGTTATTTCTTGAAATGCCTTCCTTTCAGTGTAACTTACAGTTAATCTGCAGAGCACTTGTGGAGCTGTGATTCTAGCACTTGTGTGATGTTCTTTGGTACATTTTAGACCAAGAGGTCTTCTTTGGTGGTCCTTGCATAGCTTTAGTGAAGTGATGGTGATGGTGCAGTTTGGCTTTTGCTCATGTTTCATCACGTCTGGTGTCAGAGTTTTATGTGATGCTGAGTGCTGTGCACATGCTGTTGTGGGCTTGGGACCAAACCACCCTGAGGGATCCAGTGCTTTCCTCAGCATCTCTGCAGCCACCAGCCTGCAGAGCCTATGGGGCCTATGGTGCTGTCTGCTGCCCTAAATGGGAATGACTTGCTGCTGGCAACGATGGCTAGATGCTTTATTATGCTGTTGGAAATTTGCTTAGTGCTGTTTTAGCTTCTATCAGGGGTGAGTTCAGGAGCACAGGCGAGTTAAAGGAAGGCTCTGTCTATACCAGAGAGGTCACCCAGAACTGATAGCTTCTAAGGCTGGAGATGAACCTCAGAAATGTGGAAGGAACTCTTCTGTGCCTCAGTTTCCTGAAATAAGGAATTTGGGGAACAACTTTTAATCTTCCTCCTGAAGGTGCAGTGAAGCCAAAGCTGTTATTGTCCATAGAGCTCTTTTGCCACAGTGTGCTGGAGGCCACTGCAGAAGTACTGAGTACCATTTATTTTAAATTTGATTTAATGGTTTTGATTAAAAAATTAATAAAATTGTCATAGAGCAGATTGTAACCCTGTAGGCACTTGGAATGGAGCATTCATAAATGAAGCATTTACTGAGGAGTTGGAAATTGTTTTTCATGTTGACTTCAGCAAAACAAATTGAGCAAAGAACAATGAAAAATGCTATAATTTTTTTCTGTTATTAAAATGGTGAGTTTGTTTGGTGCCTAAGGTGAAATCCGTGTCGTACAAAAGACCAGAAAAGAAAATGCTAGAGCATAACAGGGAAACTCAGCTGAAGCAATTTCAGTGGAGTTTCTCAGTGAAGGATGAGGTGAAAAGCAGAAAGTGGCATGCAACTGCACAAGAGAAACTGTGAAATGGGAAAATCTGATCACTCAGACAGCACAGGAGCTGAGCGCAGGCCTGGGTGCCTCATGGAGGGGGGGGTTGGAACTAGATGATCTTTGAGGTCCTTCCAACCTAGACCATTCTATGGCTTTGTGGTGAGGCTGGGTGCTCCCTGTTGCTGTTGCAGTGCTGGAGCTCCCTTAGGGATCTTCCTCCTCTGGGACTTAGGGGAGCTTGCCTAGTACTGGTCCTTTAGCAGAAGGAAAATGGAATGGAAAGGGTGAACTTCAAAATGTGCAAGTGAGGGATCCTGAAGCTTGTGTGTGCGTGCCACAAAAGACCTTTAAAACAGATCTGCCTGTATTTTTGATTTCCAGCAGCAGGCATTTAAATCAAAGCCATATATTAACAAATCCTAGCAAATGAGAACTGGAGATAAATGACTAAATGAGAGGAAACCAATCTGCTTTAAGCAAGGTGGCCAAACAGTGTGGTTGTGTTTTCCTAGTTCTTTGAGCAACATTAACTGGGAGATTTTCAGTAACAGAAAGCTAAAACCTTTGAAAGGTACTTTTTCTAAATGAGGTGAAATTCAGAGTTAAAGACTGCATGCTGACTTGAAACTTCCACCACCACAGGGACTTTTACCTTACTGGAAAAGAGATATATTAAATCTTTAAAAAGCCAACTCTTCATTAAGCTTTCTGATGTCATCTCTTAACAGTTCTGAGCCACGACGAGAAAAAATATCCAGAATTGAATTTTGTTATTAAGATGCCTGTGTGAGTAAAAACATGTTTTGTGTGACAGAGAACAGAGGGCTATACTTTTAGCTTGCTTCTAAATTGACTCTTCTGTTGAGTTCTCGAGGGGATGGAACTGTCGTGCACTTGGCTGAAGGTAGTGAAACCCTCACGTGCTGACACACATCTGCACATCAAGCAACAAGGGACTGTTTCACATTTTAAAAAAGCAAAAAAGAAATGAATAAGGATAAAAGAGCTGTGAGACTTGTTTGAAAAGTGCCTAATACAACTTTCAAGTTGCTAAATAAGAAATGCTTTTTGTGCCTTATTAAAAAATAGTGGGGGGAGAATCCTCAGAAGGATGAAGATCATGGTCTTTGAGAAGGTGAGGTGAGTAATATGTTTAGGAGCATTAGAGGGAAAAGGTGAAGTGATTTATGCAGAATTTTCTCCTTCCCTTTGTCTGGATATCAAGGGGAAACTGTGACTCATCTGTAATACATCTCTTAGATCTCTAAACTTAGAGGTGGAGGCAGATAGGTTTGGTTTTGTGCAGGGGAAACAAGCGTGTGTCCCAATTTTATATATCCCTTGTCATTTCGCTGGCTTGTAAAAATCACACAGGACTTCATGACCCATTTATTTATTTATATTTATATATATAAAATCTCCACCAGAATAAGCTAACTTGTCAGATTTTAAAAAATCCAGCAAAACCAAAACAGGGAGTGTTTAAAATTCTCTTGCTCTACATTCCTTTACAATCAGGTGAACACAGTGTGGATTTATTTATAGGATGGATCCAACTAATGGGTGTGCCTGACTTGACCTACTTTAGAGTACTCAGTGAGAAAAAACAAACACTGTACTACTGTAACGTTTTTTTGCTTACCTTAAGAACAAAATCATGGGTTAGCTGTTGTAGCCTTCTAAATACATACCTTTATTTAGAAGCATTGCATTTCTGTTTTTCTGGATGCCATAGGAATGCTCTATGTTAGAAGTGACCTGAAGGATGAGGGAGATGATTTCTGGCCCTGTGTTCTGGTGGACCCCACCTGAGTACTGCCTCCAGTTCTGGGGCCACCAGCATTTTGTGGGCTAGCTGGGGGGTGAGGATATGGGAGGGTGTAGAGGTGATATGTGAGTATCAATTAACATGATGAAAGGCAAATAAACGGTACATGAGCCATCAGCTGGAAGTGTTTGTTACATCACAAGTGCCACACTGATGTTAGTTGATGTGGGAATATCTCTGTAATTGAGTTAATTCCTGCAATATTCAAGCAAAATGCTGAAAGTCCCTGAACAAAACCAGGCCTGGCCTCTGGGCTAAACTTTGCAGGGGAATTTGACTACACATTGACCTATAATTGCAGCCTGGTTTCAAATAAAGCTGATAACTAGTTTGGTTGAAACTATTTCCCATGACTCTGACATCAAAGTGTGACTTGGAATCTGTATTTAGCCCTAATAATATTTGTTTTAGACTGGCAGGTCCTGGTTGTCTACATGTCAGTCTGTGAATCGCATGACAAGAGTATACAATTTCAGAGATTTCAAAGTGGAAATAGTCTGCAGATAAGCTTTACTTAAAACAAACACAGAGCATAGACCTGCCTGTGAAACAGATCTGTTTTGGAACCTTAGGAGAAAGCAGAATGAACACTGGAACTAGCAGTTAGACAAAATCTACCCTTTTTAAGGTAGCAATCAATCTGAGGTAATTCAATATAGTTGTACATGCTTATGAGATAAGTACTTTATAATGCAGTGGACACAATCTACAATTTGTTGGTGATCAGAAAGTGGTTTGGTTAATACTGAAAATATGGCAATCTGTGCTTTATAGATGTCTGATATTTGGGACACAGCAGGTTAGTACTTTATTGTTGCAGCTGATCTTTTAGTTTACTTTCTGTTATAACATTACTTTATGTGTTTTAGTAGACTCCTCCACAGGCAGAACTGCAAGTGCTGGGATGTTCTCTCTGGTCATGCCAAACCTTTTCCGACTCTTCCCATTAGATGTGGTGGGTTTTGCTTATAGGCCACTCTGTAAGGGAACTGTTTCACCAAAACATCATTTTGAGTTTGATAATCCTTCAGATACTTTGCACCTAATGTTTAAAACCGAGGTTAGGGTCTACAAGCATTACCAAGTGGTAGGAAAAGGAAGTGGTGAAGCTTCTCTGGTACCTTTGAGCAAGAAGAGGCACTTCATGGCTTAACACCCTATGGTGCTGGGACGAATAAGATCCATCTTAGTATCACTGCTGTTCAAAGTGCGGTATCTAAGTGTCTTGTCTTTACTCATCTTTGAAAACATGGAGTCTTATCCCAAACACATTAACAGAGAGATGTACTTGTAAGTGATTTTTTACCACTATTGTATAGCAAGTCAGTGTAGGAATTAAGAAGGGACCCAGTGTTGTCTTTAAGTCTCTCTGATACAAGAAACAGATCATCGAGGTGTTATCAGATTTGATGTGGCAACAATTTACCCATTTGTCAATAATCAGGAATTTAGAGCACTTGATTATCATCATTATAGAGTTTTCTATTATGTTTTAAGTTTCATGATGATGCTTATTATTCTTTGACTTAGAGCTGTTGCAAAATGACTGACCATGAAATAGTAGTGCTACAACATTTGAATCTTCTTTAAAATGTATCTTAAATGTGATCTGGTGGGAACAGCTATGTATTTTTGTTTTCCATTTGATATTTGCCATCTGTAAATGAGCCTTGATGTATGGATTAGTTATGGTAGCTATCAGTTTACAGCACAGCTCCTCCCTCTGCCTCCCGTTTTGGGCCACCAGCACTCCTGGAGAGGTCAATGAAATGGTCTGGAGTTTGCATTCAAAAGGATAATACAATTTATGAACTGTGTACAATACCTATTGTTAAATGCTTGAGAGTCAGCATTACTTCAGACATTACTCTGCTTTTCTTTTTCTATCAGATCCCATTTTTGTGCTGTTTCCCTTATATGGGATTGCCGAGTTGCTGAAGTCTTTCCAGTTGTACTTTCGTGTGTTTCTTTTTCCCTTCCCCCTCAGTATTCTTTCTCTGCTGTTGGGCATAGACCACTCAGCTACATTAATTAACAAGCATGTTCGATCAACAACAAAAAACCCCTTTGAGTTTTAATGCATCTCATGCTGTTTGTTGGCAAGCTAACACTCTAAGGTCACGTCCCATATTGTCTTTCCTATGAAGAAGCAGAACCAGCGAAACATCTCAAGTTAAATTCGCTAGCAAGAAAACCTTTTGTCTAACCTACTAAAAATCTTAAAAGGCTCTCATAGTTTTCAGTGCTTTCTGCAGTGCCTACAGTAAAAGAAGAATTAACTGCAGCATCACCTAGCAAAAAGCTTTTTTTAGTGCATTCTCCATTAAGTGGCTGAGCAGTATTTGTGGTGCGCTCCTGCAGATAGCTGCGCGATAGAGATGTTGTGCGCCACCAAATAGTTACAGAACATATCTGTGTGATTTCACTGATGTATAGCAAGCTGTTGAGCCCCTAACAGACTCCAGTAAACATATAAACCTGTATTACACACTACAAAAATAGGGCTGTAGGACTCCCTTTGGTTTTGTTAGTATTACAAGGCTGTTAATAAATGTTGTAAGTCGAGTCATTAGGCATGGAAAAAAAACATGATAAAAAGGTAGTTAATCAAAACTGCATGAAGTGTCTGTCGTATAGCTTTGTCCAAGGAAGGTTGAATCAAATTATATTAATTTACTATCTGGTGTTCTTCTTTTAGGACAATAGGAAATCAAAGCCATCTCTCTTTAAATCTGTGCAAACATTTCCTGTCGAGGTGCTCCACCACAGCAGTAGTGCCATCCTGAAACCAGCCGGTTTTAAGGCTCAGCTTGATCAGTTTATTAAATGGGAAATAAGAGATGATTGCCTGTGATAGCAAGGGATGAATTTGATATTCATCAGAGACCTGGGAAATCCCTTCCATTCTGTGCTCCTCTGTTTGTGTGTGATATCTATTCTGGGATTTGACTGAGTGAGGCAGATTTCATTTCAGAGCAGTGAGGCATATAGAAACGATATGAATATTGCCACTTCCAGTTGTGGGGTGACTGTCTTGCACGAGGAAGTCAATAACATAGTGATGACTGAGATGTAAGGAGAATATTAACTTGTGTATATAAAAAAAGATTTAATCAATTTTGTGGGGTTTTTTGTTGTTGTAGTTGTTTTGTTTTGTTTAAGTGGATGATGATTTAATGTAAAGTTTCTGTCTCCTCTCTGTCCCTGAATTGCTGACAATAGCAGTGCACCTAGTACAGAGCTAATGTGGATTACACAAAACTCTCACCTAATTATTTGTGCACATATGTGTTCAAGAGGGAGAAACTAATTTTTTCCTCCCCCTTTTATTATTCAGTAATTTTTGGGTTTTTTCCCCATGTGATCTTTGTAACTGCTCTTCAGATTTGATTGAAAATTGACATTCTCTGGAGATTTGGCCAGTTAATCAAGAAGAGAGAACATTAGCACAAAAGCCTGATGCTGGTATGTTTGTGCTAGTTAAGACACAGGAAAATAGGTCCCTTAGGAGCTGTTTTCTATCAGGTCTGATCATACAGAGAGAGAACTTACTTTATGCTGCAAGGACTAAGCAAACATTTCTAAAGCACAACTGCCAGGAGACTAATAAGAAATACTGCCTCTTCTTTCAGAATCATTACATAGAAATGCGAAAAAAATGAAAGGGGAAAGATGAAGGAAAGGGCATATTTTAATCACATAAGCATTATTTTTTTCTTGTTTCCCTTCTGGGGGAAAAAATTACTGATGTGCAGACTTTCAGGAGCTTGTTGTTATTGATGTGTCCTTCTCTAGTGTAAAATCCAAAGGACCTGTTGGACGTTAGATGCTTTTCCTTTCTGTTGGATGTTTACAGTACTTTCACTCACTGCGCTATAAATTAAGTGGTAGAGCAGAAACAGGCTTGAATTCATGTTCCAAAACACAGAGGCTGTGTGTTGACAGCCTTTCATGGCAGAGAGATGTATTTATCATAGGTTGGCAGAGTGGCACACTGCTGTTTTACCTGAATGGATGCAATCCCTTGACATTTCACAACCCTGCTTTCTGTTACTAACGTTAGAAAAAGGGTTTTCAGCGTTGTATAGTGAGAACATCTACCCTGTGTGAAAATGCTTTGCAGTTATCCTGCAGGCTAGTGAAAATACGAAGCAGGTTTAATTAAGTTTTAAAAGAGGGTTCCTTCATATAGGTCTTGGGAGGGAGCTGGGGCTCTTTAGCTTGGAGAAGAGGAGACTGAGAGGTGACCTCATCAATTATAAAGATGTAAAGATGAGTGCCAGAGGGCTGGAGCCAGGCTCTGCTGGGTGATGCTTGGTGACAGCACAAGGGGCACTGAGTGGAAGCTGAGTCACAGGAGGTTTCATTTAAACATTTGTTGTGAGGGTGACAGAACACTGGAACAGGCTGCCCAGGAGAGTTGTGGAGTCTTCAAAACCTTGGAGATATTCAAAACCTACCTGGACATGTTCCTGTGTGGTCTGATATAGGAGATCCTGCTCTGGCAGGGGGCTTGGACTGAGAGTCCCTTCCAGCTCCTGACATTCTGTGATTCTCTGAAGGGGCTACCCTGGGGAGGTGGTGGAGTCGCCATCCCTGGAGGTGTTTAAAAGCAACTGGATGAGGCACCTAGTGCCATGATTTAGTTAATTAGAAGGGTTAGGTGATGGGTTGGACTTGATAATCTTGAAGGTCTTTTCCAACCAGGTTAATTCTATGATTCTGTGTACCTGATTCTGCTGAGGCTAGAGCTCTTGTTCAGCCAACAACTTCAGAGATCAGAATAAAATTGCTTTGTGTACAGTGTGAACAATTTTGCTATAATTTACAACTGGATTTCCCACTTTTTCTTTTTGTGTCAGAGTGGCTCAATGTGCTTTCACAGGAGAGGGCTCTGCAGTGGAGCCAGCAGCAGTGAGGCCCTGTACTTGCTTTGGGGTGGGAACAGGTGCAGAGAATCACAGAATCACAGAACTAATCAGGTTGGAAAAGACCTTCAAGATCATCGAGTCCAGACCATCACATAACACCTTCTAATTAACTAAACCATGGCACTAAGTGCCTCATCCAGCCTAATGAGCACTAGTACCCTGGCTGTCCTGGCTTTCCATAGCCCCACTCATACTGCTCAAAGTGGAACACTGAGCTCTCTAATTTGAGAGTGAGGTTAAGAGCAGATTCAGGGTGGGGTGGCCTGGGTTTGGGAGAGGTAGCCTGTATCTGGTGTTGGAGGAGCAGTGCTGTGGAGGTTGCTGTGGAGAGTTCAGGGAGTTTGAAAGTAGAGTTACTGGTTTTTAGTGAATACCAATCACCTTCTGAACAACAACAACAACAAAATAACACTTAAATCCCTTTGAATTGAAAAAGAAGAAGACCTGAACACCTTTACTTCATTTGCTACCTTCCCTCCCCACCCCCGTTATTAGCAGAATGGAGATACTGGTATTGAATTAGAGATGAGACAAAGTGGTCAGAGAAGACACAACTATACATGACCCTTGCATGGCTTCAGAGCCCATTTCCCATCGTGTCCATTGCAGCTCAGGCACCTGGACATAAACACTGTGCAAAGAGGACAAGCAGGGACTCAGTGACTGCACTGACTGCTTCGACTCCCTGGCTGGTAGTGAGTTTTCTGCAAGTACACATTGAAAGACAAGGGAATGTGAAGAATTTCTGCTGATGTTTTTGGACACTCCATCAGAATGTACTGGACAATAGAGAGGAGCAGGGAAGGTGCTTCTTAGAAGATACAGTGGTGACTGGTAGTAATTGTGGATCAATCGGAGACAGGAGCTGGTGGTGCTTTGATAATAAAAGGTAAAATGTCTATTGAGATAAAGAAGGCATAGAAATGGCACAAGGGAACCTTCCCTGAGAGGTAATTGTAATTAAGGGAAGAATTTGGGTTTATATATATTGAAGAAGGTTCTATTAGCAAGTATACTGCTGACATTTCTTAAATCTGAGGGTTTTGTAATCCTAAGAGGTGGCAGGGAAATTTTCTTCAGAAATACAAACCAAATTGGCAACTTTTCAGATGTGTTTCATTAGTGCAGTACAGGTGAAGTGTGAAATGGACCTTTTTATAGTCAGAACTGCTAGCAATAGCAGTCCCATTTAATATTTTTTCAGTTCTTGAGTCATTAATTTTATTACAGAGCTTAGAATAATAACTTTTATTTATTTTAGAACAATGGAAATGTTTTTTTTTTTGGTTAAGAATCCACTGCTGCGTATCAGTACATAACCATGACTCTTACTGGAATTTTGTACAGATCCATTTAAAAGTAAGAACAACTCTTTAAAATCTCTAATTATCTTTACCTAACTACAATACATTTCAACAAATTTATTTTCTCTTTGCTGCTGTTGTTCAAAGTTATCGTTACATTGTTTTATCTCCATGTGAGTAGCCTAAAGACATGAGAGCTGATACGGAAGCTTTGTGGAAAGTTGCATCCATGTCTGGTGGCACAGTGAGGCCAGGGTGAAATTTTCACTGAACACATCAGGATCCTTCAAAGTGCACTGAAAGAGGTGATTTAAATTTTCCTCTGTGCTGTAAAAATGAAATTATCTTTAAATTACTCTATTTTAATTTTAGGGGAAACAAAAAAATCCTCCTTTCACTGGTAACTGTACATTAAAAACTGTAGCTTTTGATATAGCAGGAATTGGTGTTTTGGTGGAGAGAAAAGGATCCATACATGTTTTGCATTTATCCAGGCAGTTATTTCTGAGGATTATCAGCAATAATGTTAGTTTGTCTTCTCAGAAACTTTCTTGCTCTTCTAAATGTCCTTTTCCTTGTTTTACCTTACGATAGTACATCCATGTGGAATTTGCCTTTCAGAAGAAAACTGCTTTCCAAATAAAGAAATCATTGCTTGCTGCAGGGATTTTCACAGCTAGTTACTTTTCTTAGCAAATCCAAATTTTAAGTCAAATTCCTCTGCAGGTGTCCAATTTTTCTCTCTGTTCACTTCAATGTAAATCAAAATCTGTTTTATTTTAAGCAGAATAGAGAGCCTGATTACTGCAGTATTAAAGATTTTTAAAAGGATACATCAGACATCTGTTGATTATGGCAGTAGTGTTTTCACTGGGGTTGTGATTCCTCCTCTAAGCACCTATTTACAGGCACATGCATGGTTTTGATTCAGATCTGTCTGCTGTCCGGGAAAATCCAGACAGAGGCGTGTGGGAGCTGCTGTTCCTTAATTGCTTGGATAACTGACAGGGAGTCTGGTTCCAAAACTTGCTGTGTTTATAATTCTAAGTACAAAAGGCACAAAAAGTAGATGGGATGATTCCAGTCACATCTGTTTTATGTAGCTTTTGGGTTGCAGTTTCTATTGTGTTGTGCTCCAAAGACAGGTGGGAAGTAGGTAGTAGTTAAGCTGGCTGCTGCTTTCGTCCTGGCTGCACTCAGAGGCAACCAGGGAGATGCTTCTTCCCTTGGCAGAATGGAGCTCTGGACCACCTGGTGAAGCAGAAAGGAAGAAAGCAGGATGTCAAACAAGTGGAGAAACTTAAGTGTGAACTGACATCAGGAAATTCTGGGAATGAGAGCAAAGATACTGTTGAGGCTGGGAAGCAACTGGATGGAGCAGGCTTTCCAGAAGGATTAACTTGAGTTTTGCACGATGGGCTGCCTCCCAGGAGGGCACTGGGTCTGTCGAGGGCAAGTCCAAAAGACTGCTGCAAGGTCTCTTGGGCAAGAGGAGTTTTTTTTTACAGATGTGCTTTAAAATAATCAAGGGAAAATCTTGTGGGGGTGAAAGATGGCAAAGTGTAGGACCCAGGCATTGCTGGATGAATGAGGCTTACGTTGTACATAGGTAGAAATCTGCTAAAATGACACAGCATAAAGAGAGAGATTTATCTGGTAGCAGAGGTATATCTACTAAAAGGTAGGACATTGCCTCAGTTTCTTCTTTCGTGTGTTTATAGCCATTGTGTGTTTACTTGAAAAGAACACAGGTGGAAAACTGCCAAAAACATTGGATTAAGAAAGTCACATTTGTGATGAATCTCCTTATATCGTAGCTGAGATCTGAAATTGCATTTCATCAACAGCGCTGGTATTCATATCATTTAGTCTTGCAGGTAAGAGCTGCAGTGAAATATTAGCACATAGTTTTCTACAATCACAAGTGTCCCTAACTTCAAAGCAAGAAACCCATGGCCACAGTGATCTGCAAGATGCTGTATGAATCAATGTGGAACCTGTCTTTATTTAAAGTGACACAACTCCACGTAGCCTGATTTTCCTATAAATACCTTTTTATGTCTACCTTTAGAATTGTCATGGAGATACATGGTATGTGAAGAGCTTCAGCTGGTGTCAGTAAATATAGAAATGTTAACCCTGGCTTATGGATTATTCTTTATATTGAGTTCCTGTGCAACTTTCACTATGTGGAAAATATTTTATTTTGAGTTCTTGTTTACATTCATAATGCAGTTCTAGGCAGGTTCAAGATGCTGGTTAACCTTTGAAATGTATTGCTTGCCTAGTGCTTAACAGAGATAGATGAGGAAGAAGTGCATATTAAAGCCTCTCAAAACACAGCATCATCAATCTTCAAGTAGCCTGGCTTCATGCAGTGTACTGCTATCCAGGATGCATGAGGCATAGCCACAGCCTGTGGAAGCTTCAGACTTCCAACCTCCTGCTTTTGCAGAGTGTCAGTGGAAATGTCAATTGGACATTACCAACTGCCTCTGCCTGCCTTTAATATCTCTTTGATAATTTAATATCTTGTCTGACTCTGCACTAAACTCATAACCTGTCACTTACTATTTTATTGACCTGATTGCTTTGGCTCTAGATCCTAAGTTGGCGTTTGAAACCTACTGTTCACACTTTGTAATATTTTTCTGTTTGGTCACATATGTAATTAAAAGCATAAGCTTCTAATGAGTAACACATGCATAAGAATGTGTTTAGATCTTTACTGGTAGCCTCTGAATTTCTTAGCTCTGCATTCAATGTTCCCTTTGCTGGAGACATTCAGAACCCACCTGGATGCATTCCTGTGTGACCTATTGTAGGCGATCCTGCTCTGGCAGGTGGGTTGGACTGGATGATCTGTTGAGGTCCTTTCCAACCCCTAACGTTCTGTGATTCTGTGATTTGGGAAGTACAACATTCACAACTTTGACATTCAGATTGTACATATGGTGAATAATGTATGGACTTTTTGGAAAATCAGATTAGAACAAAATCAGTTGGTTCGTGTTAGAGCCCCATGGAACTCTTTGATGCCAACCTTTTCTGGCATACTGTTAATAAAGACCTGAGATAAGATGTTTAAAGAGATCTTGGTACTTTATAGAATTACACAAGCTGCACTTTCTTATTCTGCTTCTGACTGTTTGACTGTAAATGAACCTGAGTGAGCTTCCTTGTGTTTCATTGAGTCCTTGGAGGGGACTTGGAAGGAGTTTGCCCAAACACTGCTGACCGTCAGCCGGCTTTGTGCTTTTACTTGTCTACCTTTTAAAAAAAAATGTTAGTTCTGGTGACATCTATGGCATTGCTTTTACCCCTGTGCTAAAATCAAGATGGAAAACTGACCAAGCTATAACGGTATGATTACAAAAATGCATGAAGTCTGCAACACTTCCAAACAGCAACAGAGAAGATTTTGGTCATTGTGGAAGCATGTGTTTCCATTGCAAATGTGGCTACCCCTACTGTCTGAAAATGGTAAAATGGCATTATTAAAATGAGTGAAATTATTAAGCCTGGTTTTACAGGATTATTTAACTATTCATTTATTTATTATTCAGGATGAAGATCGGACAGAGGAGGACAACAGCAGAGTTGAGCCTGTTGGACATGCAGACACTGGTTTGGAGAATGCTACCAATTTTTCCCTAGAGTAAGTTACTGGCAGAACACATTGTTCTAGTGATGAGTCCTGGGGCTGAACATAGACCAGCAGAAGACTCAGAACAATATGAGTGATACTGCTCTTAAGAAAGTGGGGCAGTCTTATTTAGGTCATGTCTTGTTTTTGTTTTAAACAATTTACTTCATGGACCTTTTTAAAGCAGATTTTAAACAGCTTAAAAGCCTGTGTTAAAAACGAACATTGGAACCTGACATTTGTAAGTGCTGATGCTACAGTAGATTTTCTGCCTCGAGGAAGATGCTTATTTGATGGAACTCTGAAAAGCTGATGGAAGGAATAGGGTCAGTGCTAACACAGAGGGATCAAAAAGCAAGAATTTCAAAGGGGAAAATCTCAATTCCTATGACCAGTTCACACTCTATGGGGAAAATGTGTGCGAGGGTCACAACTTGTGTGCTCATAAACCTCACACTTTATGAATGGATCAAAACTGATGTTTAGGACTGTGAAACTCCTCCTAATTCTTAAAAAAAATAATAAATTAAAAAAATTAAAACAGTCAGTAAAGGATATTTATTTCATCATGAGATACAACAGGAAAATCTTACTGCTACCACAGGACATTGGTCATTGCTTCATTTCTTAGTTAAATTTGATTTGTACACTTAGGAGAAACAAGTTTATCCAAGATCTGTGCATGTGTGTTTAGTGCCAAGAAATGTGGCAAAACTGTCCAGTACTTGAGGGAGGCATAAGCCAGAGAGTGAGATGGTGGCTTTTGTTCAGCTCTCTCACTTCCAGATTTACTGAGTGGTTTGGCCATCTCGCATTATTTTCTCGTTTGAGTATTTATAACTCTTTATGCTTTATGGGCTGTCTTCCACCTTTCCAGATGCAGCATGTTTCAGACACACCAGTAGGTTTGGTCCAAAGCTAATTCTAGAATTTTTTTCTCATGTCTCTCTGAACCTCGCCTGCCTGCTTCTACTTTTTCTCTATGTTATAAGGTCTAATAAAAAACTAGATGCATATTTGCTTCAGGAGGGTGTCTGGTTGGGTTCAGATGGAGCTAGGCTTGGTCAAACTAGAGAAGGGAAGACTCCAAGGGGGGGAACCTTAGAGCTGCCTTCTGATACCTGAAAGGATCCTGTGGGAAGGCTGGAGAGGGACTTCTCCTTGAGGGTGTCTAGGAGTAGGAGTAGGGGGAATGGTTTGAAGCTGAGGGAGAGCAGGGTTAAGCTGGAGCTGAGGAAGACATTCTTCACTATGAAGGTGGCGAGACTGGAATAGGCTACCCAGGGAGGTTGTGGCTGCCTCCTCCCTGGGGGTGTTAAAGGCCAGCTTGGATGAGGCCATGAGCAGCTGAGTCTAGTTGAGAGGTGTCCCTGTCCATGGTGGGGAGGTTGGAGGACATGATCTCTGAAGTCCCTTCCAACCTAAGCCATCCTATGATCTGACTTGGGAAATTCTGTCTAGTAGGGAGTTGGAGATATAGCATGTCTTCCAAGAAAAGAAGTGGAATTACAGTAAAAGAAATTAATGTGTTTTAAACTAGACCAATTTAACCAATTAAAAATCTAATAATTCTAATTCAATTAAGGGGTAGTTACCTGAAATCTAACGTTAAGGCTTAGAGTGAACTCTCCCTAAGATGAAAAATAGATCATGCTAGTGCTGTGATCTACTTTGAGGCTTCTGAGGGGAAAAATTGTATGTGCTACTTAAGGTGTTTCTGCTCAGTGGTCCAAGCAGTCAACTTCAACTTGGAATCAAGCTTTAGAATAAGGAAGAAATAAATCAACATGTATGCAATGCCTATTTTAATGTAACAAAAAAAAAGTGCTTGATCTCCGTTTGATTAATTGAACTGTTTTTTGACGATTGATCTCCTTTCATGCCATCAGATTAATCTTCAGGTACGTAGCATTCAGCAGTGCTGTCATCACCATGACTCGGTTTGTGGGATGGTTCTGTTGTTCTCTCTGTGTTTCTGTGGGGTTGTTTGGTTCCTTTCACGGTCCATGTTCACATTCCCTCATTCGTCATTGTCTCACAGTGATATGGTAAAGCTCGTCGAAGTCTCCAATGACGGCGGGCCTCTGGGAATCCATGTAGTGCCTTTCAGTGCCCGAGGCGGAAGGTAATGTATCGTGTAGGATTTTAATTGCGTTGTGATCTGCTGGTCTTGTGGGGGTGGGTTTTTGTATTGTGTGCTGCTTTGTTTTGCCTTCTGTAGGGTAACGCGGGCTCTTGGAAAGGCAGCAAACACCACGGGCTTGCTGACTTTGTCCTTGGAATGGGCATAAGGCTACACTTATGAGAGGAGAAGAGGAGGCTTAGCCTTAGGCTGGAGAAGAGGAGGCTCAGGGCAGACCTCGTTGCTGTCTACAACTACCTGAAAGGAGGTTGTAGCCAGGCGGGGGTTGGTCTCTTCTCCCAGGCACCCAGGGACAGAACAGGAGGATGCAGCCATCCACTGTGCCAGGGCAGGTTCAGGCTAGAAGTTAGGAAGAAGTTCTTCATGGAAAGAGTGATTGACATTGGAATGGGCTGCCTGGGGAGGTGGTGGAGTCACCATCCATCCTGTTTAAGAGGAGGCTGGATGAGGCACTTTAGTGCCATGATTTGTTTAATTACAAAATCATAGTATCAGCCAGGTTGGAAGAGACCTCCAAGCTCATCAAGTCCAGCCTATCACCCAACCCTATCCAGTCAACTAGACCATGGCACTAAGTGCCTCATCAATCTTTTGAAGTATGAAGACATTTCTGTTTTGAGCCTTAAAACCTCTCATTGGCTGCTTTAATTCAGGTAGATATTTATGCAACATTTCCTTGCTGACCGTTTAGAGCCAAAAAAGTTCCCAAATAACAGCAGGAGCCCAAACCAGAGGCATCCTTTGCCTGTGCTTGAGAAGAGTGGAAAACAATCATCATGCTTTTGATATTTAGCATGGTCCCATCTGTTGGGGTTACAGTGAAACAGCATACCCGGTTGAAGCATTGTGGTTTTGGGGAAGGTGAACCTCTTTTATTATATGATGGGCTGGAGCTCTTGCAGTTGGGTTGTTAGAAAAGTGTCCAGAATGTCTTTTGCATTTAAAAATACAATGTGAAAGATTACTCAGCTAGGAGAAAGCATTGGAGAGACCTTATAGCAGCATTTTAGTATCTGAAGGGGAATATACTGAGAGACTGGGGAGGGACTATTTCTAGAGGGCTGCAGTGATAGGATGTTGGACAATGGTTGGAAATTAGAGCAGGGTGTATTTAGGGTGGATGCCAGGTGGAAGTTCTTCACAGTGAGTGTAGTGAAATGTTGCAGCAGGTTGCCCAGAGAGGTGTTGGAGACCCCATCCCTGGAGACATTCAGGGTTGTCTTAGTGTAGTTTATAGACCAGACAGAGTTTGATGGGGCCCTGAGCAATTTGATCAAGTTAAAGACCTCCCTGCTGCCCACAGAGGGATTGAACAAGATGACCTTCAAGGGTCGCTTCCAACCTGATGCATTCTGTGATTCTCTGTTATCACTGTTTACTTTGCTAAAGTAGAGTTTTAGCATTTAGGGTCATAAACAGTGTCTCAGAAGAAAGAATTCTTGTAGAACTTAGCAGTGGTTCTGAAGCTTTAAAGTCTGTTATTCAGGAATATGTGCAGGTTTTATTTTGAGGGTGCACATTCCAAGTATACCCTGTCCTTTTCCTCCTGAAGGAGAGGGAAAACTAATACACATTTTAGAAAGCAATGTTTGATTACACACAGAGTGTTATGTTCTCACACGTCTGTTGACCCAGCAGCAATTTCAGTTCAGTAATTAAGAGCTAACCAAACTTGCTATTCTTATCTATATGGATCTTAAATATTAATATCCTCTTTTCAGAAATGATAAATTTCCTTCTATAGCAAATACCTCCATGGGATTTTAAACACAGTATAAGAGGTTTATATGAAGTTGTTACTTTAAGCCAAATGCCTTGATAACCATTCTGACTTTGATATGACAAAAGGCAATTTAAAAAAAAAATTGAGACTACTTTTCCTAGAGACTACAAGTATTAAGAACAGAATATCATGATATGGTAAATTCTTCTCATCATAATCTGAAATTTAGTGAGTTCAGTGTGGGGATGGAAAGATGCTTCCAACGTAAGTTGAGAAGTAAATCCCATAAAGTTGAAACTGTTGAAATGTTTTCACAGTTATCTGGGATTTAGATAGTGTGAAGGCCGAGGAGAGACCAATTTAAGAATATTGGTTGCCTACTAAGTACTTACTTAATAAGATTGATGTTAGAAATGTGTATTTTGACATTTTGAATAAGAATTTTTAACTCAAGTAAAATTCACTTCCAGGAAGTTAATTTAGTTGTCAAGTCTGAGGGGAAACTTAAACTGTTTATAGATAGTGAAAGCATGTAAAATGAAGGGACCATAAACGTGAAATAAAATACCTCACTTTTTAAAAAGATGCTATGTCATGAACTATGAAAAATTTGGTTTACTCTTTTCCTGTCCTGAGTTTGAGATTTTATGATAGAAGTTTTATTACAGGAAAAAACAATTTTAGGTGTAGGTGTTTAGAATCAGGATGTACTAGAAATACTGGTACAAGGGAAATAATGTTTTATATTAAAATTTATCTACTCTTTATTCATTATACTAGAAGTCACATCTTTGAAAAAATACTGTTCATGTCTGAGTGTTTTTACACACACACACCCCCTCAAATAATCTGCTGGAGAGGAGAGATACTTGAATCCATTTCTTGAAAGTGTGGAGAAGAGTTGGAGAGAACCTTGGATATTTCCAAAACATTTCTCCCATGCTCTCTGTGTTGTAGTGGAAGCAAAGTAGAGTTCATTGCCTAATATGGATTATAGACACTTGTGTTGTCCTGCTGCTTCACCATCATCTGTGCCCACACCTCTGCCTGCTTTCAGTGAGAACAAAGACATTTTCTCCTAGTGCCTGCAGCCTGCAGTGTTGGCAGGGAAAGGCATGTACCCAATTCCAGTTTTGGAGCACTTGGTGGGAGAGGTTTAGTTTCTTTCTGGTTTGGTATTGTTTGTTTCCCCTCCTGGTCTGCCAGCTCTTTTGAGCAGATAAGATACATTTGGTTCCTCTTTCACTGGAGTCAGAAGGGGAGCAGATGCTTGGCATGAATCTTCTTCTGCCTACTTACTTCTCACTAGCACGTGGTGGCTCTTTGTTCCCCTGATTGCAAAGCACAGTGCTCCATGCCACAGGAAAGTGACTTCCTTGAGTCAGGGATCTGCTCAGCAGGAACCTAAATACACAAACGCAAACCCAGGACTCAGTAAATGCTTTGAAGGACATCCAGGGATTTTGATTTGGAATAAGAATCTCTCTTCAGGATTGGTTTTTGATCTTGAGCAGAATCTGCAAAGATCTTTGCCTCCTCTGTGTAGAGGCTGCTAGTTCTTTCTCTTTCTAGTAACAAGGACTTTTTAATGGTAAAAAAAACCCAAGCCCCTGTAATTTTCTGCAGGGTAAAAAAAAAAATCAGAATCAATACAATGTTGATACAGTAGCAATCAGTGTATTGTTTGTACAGGTGTGGTCACACTTTTGTCTTTGGATTTACTGTCCTCCTCCTTTTACCTCTAGAGCTTTATCAGTCCTTTACTGGTTTTCTCAATCATATGCTTTGGATAGCTATCAAAAAGGGAGCTGGGGTATGCCTGTGCATCAGCTTATGGTTGTGAAGTTTTTCGAGATAAAAATTTTGTTTGCAGAACCTGCCTGCACGTTCCCACTGTGCCAGAGATTCAACCCTAAGCAGAATAAGAGGCATGAAAAATGAAAGCAGAAAGAAGGGCAGAGTAGGAAGTGAACAGGAAAGTGTTTAGATAATAATAGACCAAAGAGGAAATGAATGAGAGGAAAGCATAAAAGAAAGGAAAATTCTAAATCTATGCAAACCTGCCTTTAGCACCAATCCTTCCTTCCTTATTACGTGCTCAGACAGAGAAGCAAGCACTCAGTCCCTGGAGAACAGCATTTGGACAGTCCTGCCTGATGCTGGATGTTATGTTGATGCATAAATGAAGCTGCATCAAGTTCCCCTCTGCAAGCTTAGTAGTGATTACAGCGTAATTTACTGTTATGTGGCTCCTGCTGCTTTTGAGAGTCTTTGAAAGCTTCTCAAACTCTGTACCCTAGTTGGTGTTCCAAAGTTCTGCCATGTCTGTCTGTAGAAGGAGATTCAGGGCACATAAGGAATATATGAGATAACATCTGAAATATCTTTGAATAATGATATGGAGGTTTTATTCCCATAGTCCCAAGACTGCTATGAAGTCTATTTAGTAAAACAGGACAGGAAAAGATTTGGATAGTCCCATAAAGGACATCCATTAATAAGTATCAAATGTTACTTTCATGCAGAAAAGTACATAGGGCTCTGCCAGCTGCTCTTTCTACTGAAACGTGCCACACAAATCATGATAAACCACACAGTTAAAACCTGGCAGCTAAAAAATATTTAATCTGTGGGGTTTATGTCTTAAAAATATCAGGGAAGTCTCAAAAGGATAAGGAAAATAAGAGACTGAATTTAACTGCCTTATTAAAAATGCCAACCCCCTTAAAAGAAGGTAGGCGTTGTTGTGTACACAATCCCCATACCAAAACAGTGGTTGTACATTTTTCTGCTCTGTAGTTGTTCTGTTCTTGCTGCTTTTAGTGGAAGTGCCCTTCATTTTCTGGAATTTATAGTCGCTTCATGCTTCATTGTGAGAGCTGTAGTCCTTTCCTCAGGATACAAAGGAAACACAAGTCATGTAATAGCCATTCCCCTTACTGAGGATCCCTATTACTGCCCAGTCAACACAGAATGGCAGGGGTTGGAAGGGACCTCCAGAGACCATCGAGCCCAACCCTCCCTGTCAAAGCAGAATCACCCTGGGCAGGTCACATCAGAACACATCCAGGTAGGTGTTGTAGGTCTCTGCAGAAGGAAATTTCCACAACCTCTCTGGGCAAGCCTGTTCCAGGGCTCTTCATGTTGAGGTGGAACCATCTGTGTTGCAGCTTGTACCCAGTGTTCTTTGTCCTACCATTGGGCACACCAAGAAGAACCTGGCACCTTTATCTTGATACCCACCCCTCAGATATTTATGGACATTGGTAAGGTCCCCTCTCAGTCTTCGCTTCTCCAGACTAAACAGCCCCAGGACTCTCAGTCTTTCTTCACAGGAGAGATGTTCCAGTCCCTTCATCATCCTTGTAGCTCTCCATTGGACTCTCTCCAGTAGATCCCTGTCTGTCTTGAATTGAGAATGCCAAAACTAGACACAGTACTCCGAGACATGTGGTCTCAGGAGAGCAGAACAGAGGGAGAGGAGAACCTCCCTAGACCTACTGGCCACATTTTTCTTGTTTTATCATCTAGGAGCTACGTGTTACCTACATCTCTTGCACTCCTGCACTTCCAGCCTTTTAAGTTTCAGTGGTGGCCAGTTTTTTAGAAACATATGCACAGGAGAAGTTTCCCTCACCCTTTTAGCTGAGTTGGAGGCTTTCTTTGTCTGATCTCAGCCTTTTAAAAGTTCTGTAAACTTAATTTGAAGTATTATTCAAGCCAAAAAGCCAAGCAGTAGTTAGCAGAGATTGGAAATTGGCTCCAGACTTCAGGTGTCAAAGCTGATAAAGTTATTTTTATGCTTCTACAGTAGTGCCATGACGTCAATGTTGTACAAAGGAGTTTATGTCCAATTTAGCATTGATCAGGCAGGAGAATTAACTTGAACAAACAAACTGATTTCCCTGCTCTAACCTCTGCATCACAGGAAACAGCTACCCTGTTTATATTCCCGGAGAACCTTTCAGAGATCCTTCACTGCATGGAACCACTGCACATCACTTTTTCAATCAATCTTTATTTTTGCCCCTTAATCTAGTTTTTGCCTTTTCATGTTAGTGACTTTACACAAACATCCAAATTGGCTATTTTCTGTTCTGTCTGATTTGATTATATTACAGTTAGCTTGTAGGTAATAGGTAAATAACTTCAGTGTGTGCGTACGAGAGGCAGGGATGGCCCAGTCCCATTCTAGCTGCTCAATGCAATGTTTGTAGTACTTCCATAGTATCCAGACTGGCAGTTTTTATTATGACAGATGATCATCGTTTCCATCCAGCTGGATGGCATGTGGGGAGCTCACAGTTTCAAAGAGCTGCCCTGACTAACTCAGGCGATTCAGATTTCAAGAAAGCATTTTCTGCATCTTTCCAGTTTTATCATTGGTTGTCAGTTTTACTGAGAACTGAAATGTTAACACATGTAACCCACTTTATTTGAATTGTATAATTAGAATAATGAACCTTGTAGAAATTCAGTGGTGCAAATGCTAATGTAACCCAAGCTGTTTGCAGCCCCAATTAACTATTTAAAACAAATACAAAGATGAGCTCTCTGCTTTAATAGTGTTTCCCTTTGGTCCTCATGTCAGCTAATGTAACCTTAAAACAGTGCAGGTGCCACATTTCCAGTTATATTTATTGTTTCAATGGGGTTGTAGACTTGAGTGTTTTGCAGAGGTTCACAGAATATTTCATAGAATCATAGAATGGTAAGGTTGACAGGGGCCTTAAAGATCACCCAGTTCCAACCTCCTGCCATAGGCAGGGACACCTCCCACTAGTACAGGTCACTCAAGGCCTCATCCAACCTGGCCTTGAACATCTCCAGGGAGGGAGCAGCCACAACCTCCCTGCGCAACCTGTGCCAGTGTCTCACCACCCTCACTGCAAACAACTTCCTCCTAACATCCACTTTCAATCTCCCCTCTGCCAGTTCAAACCCATTACCCCTTGTCCTGTCATTACAAGACCTTGTCAATAGTCCCTCCCCAGCCTTCCTGGAGGCCCCTTCAGAAACTGGAAGGCTACTCCAAGGTCTCCTGGAAGCCTTCTCTTCTCCAGGCTGCAGAGCCCCAACTCTTGTAGCCTGTCCTCATAGCAGAGCTGCTGCAGCCCTCTGAGCATCTTCGTGTCCTCCCTGTACTGGGGACTCCAGAACTGCACCCAGGACTCCAGGTGGGCTCTGAGGAGAGCAGAGCAAAGGGGCAGAATCCCCTCCCTTGCCCTGCTGCCCACACTGCTCTTGCTGCAGCCCAGCACACAGTTGCTGTCTGAGTTGCACTCACACTGCAGGTTCATGTTGAGCTTTTCATCACCCCAGACCCCCAGGTCCTTTTCTTCAGGGCTGCTCTCAACCATTCCCCACCCAACCTGTATTTGTGCTTGGGATTGTGCCTACTCAGGTGCAGGACCTTACACTTGGCCTTGTTGAATTTCATGAGGTTGGCTTGGGCGCATCTCTCCAACCTGTCCAGGTTCCTCATTCGTGAAGGAGTTAGTTGAAAAACATCTATAATGGAAGAAATTGTTGGATAATGTGGTGACAAACTTTAACTGGACAAGATTAAGCAAATTCAAACACACTCATTTGTTTTTATGCCACAGTCTTGTGTTTTAACACACTCTCATATACTGACACTTGTGTTTTATGCTAGTTTAGTTTGCAGGCTTTCAAAATTTATCTTCTCCTGATGTGTGAAATGTAATACTGGAACTTCAGCAGAGCTACACCTCCTCTTGCCAGGATATATGGTGATGGCATACGCCAGAGATCAAAAATTCAATTAGTTAGTAGGTTATTGCATATTTGCAATATGCAGTCTACTCTTATCTCCAGTTGCTGCAGCAACAACCATGAATTCCCATAATGCCTTCTTTTTTTTGGAGAACCAATTCTTGCATCTAGCCATAGTATGGTGAAGAAATAGTCTAGGGAATTGATAAGCTTTTGTTACTAAATCTTTTTGGGAGCATCTGGTTTCTTCATGTTCTAGGAGAGTTAACTCTGCTATGCAGAATCACATTCAAGGAATTTTTCAGTAGAACTGTGTCTGAAAGAAGCTTTTGCCCCATGTGTTTATATTAAAAACATGAATAAAAGGGCACTGTGCAGATTCTGGCTTCAGAGTTGATCCAGGCTTTTCATCCAGCCTTGACTCCATTCCCAGTGGCTTTAGCTTTATCTGCCTTGGTTAACCCAGCTCTAACATTTGTTAAAAGCAGAATCCTCATGAGCACCATATGTTGTGTCTGAGATGAGCAATCTTGCATCAGCAGAGCTTGTAGCCTTTGTTTAATGAGATTATTTGCAAGTTTGGTAGTTTATTTGTGTGTTACATTATTTTACCATTGGTTAGGATTAGTAATATTTTTACTAGGTTAGGTAAAGTAAGTTTAACAAGTGACAAACAATGCAGGAAGGTGCCTCTTACACTAATAATTGATTATAACTTCAGAATGTGAAACAGCAGAAAGCAAAGTTTCAGCACAGTGCTCTGCAAAACCCAACTACTTTCTCATCATAAATACATGGAGAGACATTGGGATGAAATAATGATTTTGTATAGCATGGCATCACAGTATTCAGTTAGTGTTGTACTCTGAGTGGAGTATGGGTTGATATTTAACATAGATATGTGCTATTTTCTATTTAACTATCAACAGAAGACCTGTTGCAGTGTGTGCCCTCGTGCAAGCGTTTCATGCGCGTCCAAATTCCCAATTGTCTTTGGGCATTGCAGAGGAACACACCTGCATCAAAAATGCTGTTGGGCATCAAATGAAAGAAAAGGAAGAGTAGACCAAATTCTTTCCTCTCCTCCTCAGATATGTTGGTGCTCTTAAATGTAGCATTCCTGAGTTTATATTTGCTTGCTTCTCTCTTTCTTGTTTAGAGATACCCTCTTCAGGAGCTGGATTTTGACATTGTCCCTCCCCTCAATTGGCATTGACAAATGCTACAACTCACAAGCGAAAAAGTCACAAACTTCACCCATCAGTTTCATAAGTTCCAAAATTCTAGTTCTGACACAAACCAGTGTAATACAAGTGTTTTTCTTTGTTACCATGATCATTCCTAACTCTTACCTTTAGTGCTTTTGGTGAACAGCAAATTATCTATATTTTTTTTTAACATCATGGGTTTGACAAATCTGAAACTACGTTCAAAGTTTATTTTAATGAATAAAAAGTGCAACAGATTGAATCAATATTTTGAAAATTCATTTTGCCTTGCTTCCTTTGAGCACATACCTTCACATCAGCACGTTTTTGTACAATAAAGGGAGCACAGTGTGCTCTCTTTACATTAGTGTGTGACTCTTGTGGAATTCTAGAATTTTTTTTTCTCATGCAGACTATTGGAGGATTGTGGGAAAGACAAACAGAAAACCACCAAAAATATCTAGGTAATAAAAAGTGCTTCACTTATCATAGAAGAATTGGTTTTGCTTTGGGAAATATGGAGAAGTTAAGTTTGCTTTTTTAAATTTTAATGGGAGGTGCTGGGTTGTTGAAAGGAATCTGTGAAAGTTGCACCTTTCCAAACACAAAGCAGCTTAGGATGGAGAGGTATAGGACCAGATGCACACTGTTCTTGGCTGTGGGATTTTTTTTTTCCTGCAATGCCTGTTTTCTAGAGAAATGATTTGTTAGCTTTATGGAATCTTTCCGGTCCCTTGTGCTCATCAGTGCTACTGCAAAGAGACAGGTTGCTGACTGCAGCAGCTGAGCTCAAGTCAAGCCCAGTCACAGTTAGCATCAAGTGACTGCATCCAACTGGTCCATCTGGAATGAAATGAGCGTAGAGAAGGTTTACTTTTGATGGGTCCTGGACAGGTCATAGGTGCAGTAAGTCAGGTGTTTGTGGAACACTCTGTGTCAGCTGGAAACAGAGCAGTAACACTTAAGTGTTAATGTCTGACTCAGATTACTTTGATGATTTGTGTTGTCAAAATGCTTTCTGTTGTTTTTCTCCTGACAGTCTGTTTACATGTATGGATTCCTTCAACATCATATCTCAATGTCTCTAGGTGGTTCCAAAATGGAAATACTACTAGGATCATTTCTCTTACTCTTTCATCTGCCTTGTAGGAGCAAGCGTATGACTGTTCTGTAAAGTAAATGTCTTATTTGCATATGCTGATAAATTTGTAAATGAGGAATTTAAAGTGGAAGAAATAAGTTGAATTTGCTTTTCTGACCCATTTAATGAAGTGCTCAAGTGTGTGTATTGCTTTTGAGCCCACGATGAGTCGTCCTAAGCATCACTTACTGCTCATGTACTTGAAGGTGTGTGAGCTGCAGGGTTATGATCGGTAGAAGTTTTGTGCTACAAGGTGCGTGTGATCTTGCAGTTCCTGCCATGCAACCAATGCCTTGAAATTAATCCTGAAAAAGTGATACCCTTGACTTGGGTGATGTGAATTTGACCCACAGGCATGTCCTGTGGCATTTCAATGCAAAACCGATCTCCTTTAAAAAAAACCCAAACAAATCAAGTGCAGTGTCAATGCAAGACTAGTCCCAAAGACTGAATCCTCCTTCAGACCTAGAGTTCAGGTATAGAAACGTGGTTGACTTTTCATAGTGTCCTGCCAGTACCTCAGAGATCCACTCCTCAGGATCCTTTCATAGTTGCAGGTTAGACATTTGTTTACCTTTTCTCTCTGAGAACGTCCTTAAGGTGACACTGTGGGAGAGCACTAGAGAGAGTTGCCCAACTCATTATACAATCAAATTCTAATTGTCTTCATTCATTACTGAACCAATTGGTGTGAGATGATATGCCGAATTAAAGATGGCATTAAAGTTTATATTTTCCTCTTCACTGTTTAGTGGAAACAGTTTAAAGTTTAAAAATGAAAACATTTGGTTCATGTGAAGTTCCTAAATCCTCTGCCAACCCCTTTGTTGTAGGCTGCTTACCACGTGAGGCGACCCCACGTTTCACTCGCATAGGAGCAGGTAGTGATAGCTGTGGCACTCTGCTAATTCAGGAGTCAAAATTTGAAGTTGAACCTGTTCAGCTTCAGTCAAGGAGCAGAAAAGCTGACAGCTCTCAGATGTGTGGAGCTTTCAGTGCTCAGGAATCGAGGGCTTTTTCAAGAATGGGCGTGCTGTCGTCGCACTGCCTCTTGGTTCTTACTTCTGTAAGACACGCTTGAGTCACCCAGGCTTTTTGTTTCATGGATAAGGGATAATAATTCAGGTAATGCTTATAAATTATTTGAAATTGTGGTATCTTATTTCAAGGTAAAGGAGGCTTAACATTTAGTTTCTGTAGTGATTATCATAGAATATTAAACCAATAGAATTTTCAATGCTGCAAATTGTTCGAACAGTAATAATTTGTAATCTTAATGTTCCAGAACCCTGGGGCTGCTGGTAAAGAGATTGGAGAAGGGTGGAAAAGCTGAACAAGAAAACCTTTTTCGTGAGAATGATTGTATTGTCAGGATTAACGATGGAGACCTTCGGAATAGGAGATTTGAACAGTAAGTGTACTTAACCACGCCTTGCTTTGCATTATTTAACACTACACCTTGCAGGAATTTGGGGAAAGTAAGGAAAAGTTCTCCCAACTTGCCTTTCTAATAAAGAAAAAGGTACGTTAGTGGTTTTTAATTAGCCAATCTAAAATAAAAATAAAAGTTTAATTATTTTCATTAGAGCATCCGGGATTCTCGTCTGATTGTTGTTGCACATTATGGATTTTTACTTCTTGCCTTGGTAAATTCTGAAATTCCCATATGACTTCTGCTGTTGTACCTGCAGTGCATCACGTTCAGTGCAAATGTGCAACATGGAGACTTCAGTTTTAGTCTTTTTGAAATATTTGTGCATTTATAGGTGTGACAGTTAAAGGCGTGCAGGGGAAGTTTGAGAGATCAGAGGTATTTACAGTCCCCACCTGAAGTTGGCAGAATCCTGAAAGAGTGAATCAGAAAGACTTTTAAAAGTGAAATCAGGTTGTGTCTGACACACAGACAATTGAAAGCAGAAAAGAAGTTTACAGAAATGGAGTGAGTCCAAGATGATAATATCGTCCTGAAAACTCTGACGTGTTGAGGGCCCAAAATAAAAATAATTTCTTTGATCGTCCTATACTTACTATACATTTGAAATGTGTTTTTTACTTCCTTGACACTAATCTGGACTGGAAGAGGTCTGTACCATGTGGTTGAAAGTAGCTCATCACTGCTGGTTCTTGCTTCTGAATCACTGTGTGTTAAGTCTGTGCCGAGACTTGTGGGCTTTGTGTGCGTTAGATCGTGACCTAGACTACAATGTCTCTCTGCAGGACTGAGCATTTCCCCCCTCTTTCCTAATGCTGTTTTCTGAAAGACTACTAACTTACAATAAGTAAAGTGTAAAGGAAACTTCTGCAAGCCTGCAGGCAGTCTCAGCAAATCATAGAAGTAGGTATGCTTTGGATAAAGCGTAACATTCGTTCTAATTGTTGTCGCTGTGATCACAATTATCAAGGTCCAAAAAAAAGCAAAGGATACTGCAGTCTTGCCATAGAACTGTCTGTATTTCAAGGCTGTGGTTCAGATTTTGGCTTTCCTGAACCCCATATTTAGTACCTTCATTGTTAACCATATTTAACTGCTGCATTGCCTTAAGGCAATAAACCTTAACAAAAAGCAGACCGAGAAGACTATCGAACAGATTCGGGTTCCATGGTTTACTCTTGAGTGCAATGTGTCTGTCAGCTTGCGTTAGTTAATTAGCATTAGTGATTATGCTGACAGTGTCTTGTAGCCTGGCAGTCCTAATTTGCTGATGTTCTGTTCATTTTGATACCTAGAGCACAGCATATGTTTCGCCAAGCCATGCGCACGTCTTTCATTTGGTTCCATGTGGTCCCCGCGGCAAATAAAGAGCAGTATGAACAGTTATCCCAAGGCGAGAAGAACACCTACTACAACAGCAGGTTCAGCCCCGACTCCCAGTATGCTGACAGCAAAAGTATGAACAATTCTGGACTTCACACCTTACAGAGAATGTCTCGAGCGGGTAACCAGTCCGATCAGACAGACTCCTACTCGCAGCTACCTCATAGCGTGAATTCGGCAGGGAAACCACCCTCGGGCCTGGTACCGTCACCTCAGAAAGTTCTCACTTCCACTGCAAACAGTGGATACAACACCAAAAAGATAGGGAAGAGGCTCAGTATACAGCTGAGAAAAGGTAAGGCACCGGTGTGCTCCTCCTATGGCATGAAGTGTGCGTGCATGGATTATGGACGTGTGCCTGGTGCCATTGTATGGGGCAGGACAGTATAGCCTGCCAGATGTAATGGCTTGGCTTGTGAAGCCAAGGGGCTGAGGTGGCCCTCACAGCACCCCCAGGGGGTCCAGCCATGCATTTGGTGTGTGAAGTGTGGTTGCACAAGGCAGTTCTGAAGAGTGGTTTAATGTTGCTTTCTGTCTCTCAACTAATGGAGGAGTGCAGCGAGTGCTACAGATTCTGTCACCAAGACCTAAGGAGTGGTGAATGCTTCAGTATAAATAAACCAGCTCAAATAGCCTGTGGTCTGCACTTGACAGGTATCAAGAGTTCTCAGATTGAGTAGCTGGGATTTGGCTGTTGGATTTGAAGACTCTTTTGGATCTGGTTGGTAAATTGGACTTTCTAATTTCCAGCTAAAGCTTTTCTTTATTCCACAGGGATGTGGAAGTCTGTTTCAATGGGTGCCATGTAATGTGGGATTCCCTGTCTTGGCTCTTATGCTAACGTAATGCAGATGGCAGTGAGTCTCTTAAGGGCACAGGAAAAGTGGTGCCCGCCTGTCTCAGCATCTGTGTTGTATGTGCACATGGACCTGCATTGGAGCATCTCTGGAACTTTTATGAGGTGTTAAATACCCAGAGTGAGAAAATTTGATAATTTTGATAGTTACCATCTAGATGCTTTTAAGATAGTTTGAAGTATAATAAAATGACAGTCAGATGCAAATGTTGCTTAACTCTTGGGAAATAATTTTTTTTTTTTTTAAAGGATAATGTATGCTGCAAGGTTTATGGCATTAAAGTCAACATGTTTAAGGTTAGATGTCATTTGTTCTCTAGCAGCAAGAATAGCTTACATTACACAGCAAAAAGTTTACCCATGTGACAAATTCAGAGTGTGTTCCCCTGAGGACATTGTATGTGCTTAGTGTTAATAATTTCTGTTAATTAATCTTTTATTGAAAGCTACCAAAGGCAATACATTGAATGGTGGAGATTTTACATTTTTGCAGGCACCAGGCTACTTGTCACATCATCATTATCCTTTTCTTTCTGTGAACTTCACATGAACCACCAGATTGCTTCTTTCTGGTTACTGAATTTTAAGCTCTACAAACTTGGATGACATAAGGTTGAGCTGACAGTTTGCTTCTGTTGTTGATGCTCCTTCATGAAATTTTTTTAGGCCATCAGCTCAGATCAACCAGCTTGGAAAAACTTCATGTTATTGACTAAGGGATCACCATGCTTACAAATATTCTCAGTTATCACAGTACTTTTTACCTGGTTTTTTGTTTTTTTGTTTTGTTTTTTTTAATCTGTGGACATTAGATAAAACAGTTCTAGCCAGAGTTGCAGCGTACATTTCATATCATTTAAAACCACTGACAAATAAATTGGGAGTGTGGGAAGACAATGTTTTTTCACTAAACAAATGTGGCATTATAGCTGCTCATAGGATGCAAGAACATCATTTTCCTGTGCTGTGGATTCTTTGATGCAGGGTTAGGTTGTGGTCATGTTGCACTGGATCCTGTTTCATAAATACTCCTCCCACTTCTGAAATGTAATTTAGCATTGCTGGCATGAACATATTAGATGGTTTTGGAGTGAGGATGCCTGCTACCTGTTGATGGGAAGTGACCTGGGAGGTATTTTAACTTCTAGTTCACGGCGGAGAACTTTGCTAGCTCTTATGCTAGTAAAAGCTTTCAAATCCATAGCTGGAAGAGACTAAAAGTTTAGAGGGGATATATGTTCCTGAGGGTTTGCTTATCTGAGAATTCTACTGGTGGAGAAATGGCACCAAGCTCAGCGTGTAGGCAGATAGAAACTATTTTGTGTACTGCATTTTATACATGGTGCTTAAAAAAGAAAATGCATAAGGAAGGACACCTTTTTTCTCACTGCTGTCTTTAATTTATTAATATCTACTGTGGAAAGAGACATGCCCTCCCATTTTGGCTTTCATTCCATCACTCTGAGAACATATATGTGGAGCAACAAAGGAAGCAAAACACTTAAGGATACCCCCCAGTAGTTTGTTATAAATATGAGTGCAATAAGGATGTTGATTGCATTTGATTATTTTTAAATGAGGGATGTTGTAATAATACAAGCTTTATAGATAGCTAAAAAAATGTGCTTTCTTTGTAGCCAACAGACAGCAGCTATTCCACCAATTACCAGTATTAGATTAAAAACTCCTCGTGGGGTGCATTAAGGCATACAAGCATGTAAGGCTTCACCTGGGAACTCACTTCTGATTTAACCTGATGTGTTATATGAGAATTGACTCTCTTTCAATACAGACAGAGCTTCTTTCTTTATGCCAGCTATGTGTCTGTATATTGCATGAGCTCTCTTATAGAAGATGACATGCTAAGATAACCTTCTAGTACCTGCTGCTGTAATTACGATTTCTTAATATTTATTGCTGTTTTGGTATTTTAAAATAACCTGAACTTTCATAGGGTTTAGCTGTTTAATAAAGTCAGAAGAGAAGGTCACTCATATGTTTCAGTCAATGCAGAATGTTTGTTGGCTTTTCTAAATGAAAATGGATATCTGTTTATCTTTCTTTAAAGGTCAGGGCCTGAACTTTTAGCATATAGATGTAGGGGTTATTGCTGATATTATAATGCTGTTAAGGCTGTATAACAGTGTAGATTAATAGCTCACACAAATTAAGATAGAGCAAGAGATGACAGTGAGACTGCTTAGATTACATGTGTGTGTGTGTATGTATATATATAGTATGTATATAATATATATTATATACATATTATAGGTTTTAAATACATTTTTATTTATTTATTTATCTGATCCACAGTAAGTATAAACAACCCAGTTCTGAGTAGCTAACTTGTAGATAAAATAAGACCACTGATACAATAGGACAAATTTTGACCTCATACACCAGGACAATTCCAGAACCAATGTAACTGAGAAGAATTTAGTCCAGCACTTACAAATAATAAAAACCCATTTATATAAGAAATGATACTAAGGTCTGGACTTTGAGTACTGAGCAACTTGCAGTATTTAGCCTGATCCTTGCTGAAATATTCAAAAGAGTTTTTCAGCTGGACATTGGATTACTCAGGTTCGATGATTTTGACATCTGTGTACTAAGGCAAACCTGAAGTACTCTGTCTTTAAATTAGCTTGATTTTGTTTGGCTACCTTTAAGTATAACGCTCATATGCATTGGATTGTTTCTGTCTGTAACTATACATTTGCCCAGCTGAATTAAATATGGGATAAAATGTCAAAATGGAAGTTTGTGAGTTGGTCCTAGTTCCACCAAATATTTTGCTGTTTTTTTCATCTGAAGTATTCAGCGCATCATGACTTCAGTCCACATCTTCTTGCTTACAGAGAACAAATTAAGAACCAGCCATGGAATTGCCGTAATTTCTTCCTTGTTGTATTTCCTCCTACAAACAGCATAGCTTCAAGAGAAAAAAACTGAGTGACACAACTGCAGGATACCTTCCATCAGGAAATCTGTAGGAATCACCAAGTCCACCATGGAAAGAAGGTAGCAGGCATGTTCTAGGAGGAGGTGGTCTTGAGAGGAAGGAGACGCCTTTGTGCAGTGCACCAGAGGAAAATAGTTAAATTAGAATCACGGAATGATAGATTTGTTTAGTTGGAAAAGGTATTTAAGATCACCGAGTCTAACCATTCTGTGGCTCTGCCAAGTCTCGTGCTAAACCACATCCCTCCGCGCCACATCTCCGAGTCCTTTAGACACCTCCAGTGGTGGGGATTCAGCCACCTCCCTCGGGAGCCTTTTGCAGTGTTTTAATAACTACTGGTACCTGTGAACAGGATAACAGGAGTCCGTGCTCTTCAGAGCTCCTTGTTGGATTCTTGTTTGACTTGCTGGCCCTTCTGTGATTAATAGTGCCCTGTCTCACACAGAGCTGAGCTTAAACTGCTGCGAGTTCCACGAGCGTTCAAAGCTATGGTGTGGTGACACTCAGCCCTGCCACACCCCACGGGTCCCTTTCTGCACTAAGTCATTGGAGAGACAAACAAGATGCCATGACGAGCTCGGGAGCATGCTAGTTTAAAATGGCATTATCTTGGTTTACAAGACAGGACCCTGAACCTGACTAGAGAATATCTTGCATCATGTATCTGAAGCATACAGATTTACATGCATTTTTCATCATACTCTCCTGCTTTCCCACAGCTTCTTGAGCCAGACTTTGAACTGACATGCTAAATATTTATTTCAGTTCTCTTTTGAAGTGATATGTTCTCTTAGACTTACTCTAGAACTCCTGTTCAGATGCAGTAGGAATCTTTGTCGCTTTTGAAATAGAATGTGTAAATTCCCAATCTACTGAAGTGACCTTGAAAAATGAGTTTCAGGAGTGGCTACAAGAGGAGGGCCACAAAGATGATCCAAGGGCTGGAACACCTCTGCTATGAGGATAGGCTGAGGGAGCTGCGGTTGTTCAGCATGAAGAAAAGACTCTGGGGAGACCTTAGAGCTGCCTTCCAATACCTGAAGGGATCCTATGGGAAGGCTGCGAGGGACTTTTCCTGAGGGTGTCTAGCAATAAGACAAGGGGGAATGGTTTGAATCTGAGGCAGAGCAGGGTTAGGCTGGATCTTAGGAAGAAGTTCTTCAGTGTGAGGGTGGTGAGACTCTGGAGTGGGCTGCCCGGGGAGGCTGTGGACACCTCCTCCCTGGGAAGTGCTCAAGGACAGATTGGATGAGGCCTTGAGCAGCTGAGTCTAGTTGAGAGATATCCCTGCCCAGGGCAGAGAGGTTGGAGTAGATGATCTCCGAGGTCTCTTCCAACCTAAGCCCTTCTGTGATTGCAATGCAATATTGCACCTTAAGAAATGAGAACAATTTAGCAGCAGGAAAATACTGAGATCTTACATGCATTTCTATCGACAGGAAAACTGAAAGGCAGGGACCAGAGATAACTAAATCAGTTTTGTGTACAGAAAGAAAATTAATCTTTAAATCAATCCAGTCACAGAAGTCGTATTTATTTTGAGCCTCTATTACATGCATTTATTTCCCAGTCTTGTGAACTTCTAATTTATATATGGTAAGCACAGGAGTTAATGAAGCTGTGTTGAACGGCTAAGGACAGCTGTAGTGCACGCACAGTAAAATGAGGAGGAGAAAAGGTAGAAGGAAAATCTGCCTTATGCAAAGCTGGACTGGGCAGCATAGCAAAATGTAGCTCAGCTGAGACCCCTTCTTTCACAGAAACAAGTAATTAAAATTTTCTTCTGCTAATATCTGGGCTCAGTGTGGATTTGTGGTGTTCTACTGGCTTTGGTAAAGCCTTCCTGGAGATTTGACAGCGGAAAATGCCACAGTCCAAATTTATATCCTGTGTGCATTTGTAATGTGAGTATTTCAACTTCTGTTTTTTTTCTGTGGGGGTTTAAATTGGAGTGTGTGAACCAGACATCTGTAATGACATCGTAATCAGGCTGTGAGGATTAAGCTTATTAATAGCAAAGTACTGTCCTGGATGCACAGTCATATTCTGATATTACTTTAGAAATTTTAGCATACAAAACTTGTACTCAGAAGAGAAGTATTCCACACAGATCTTTGGAATAAGAAAAAGATAAATTCAATAAAAAACTGAGATGTGGCTTAAAACTTCCACAGATCATCTTCATGTGCTGCAACAGGTTAAAAAACATTGGGAGCAGCATTAAAATTGTGAGGTCTCCGAAGTAAAATATGGATGTCAAAAGATCTATTTTTTTTTTCCATCTCAGTGTAATAGCACTGATAAATTTTATATCAACCTGAAAGTAGGTGAAGACTTTCAAATTGAAATGTCAAATTTTCAGCTATCTTGAATGCTGCAAGGAAGAGAGGTTGTCCCACCACAGTTTGCCTAGAGGAACAAGCTGTGTGTACATGTGAGAGCTTACACGTGTGGTGAAGATTTTAAAAGGTTATGTCACCTTCAGCCCTGTGACATTTGTCACTTTACTTCTCAAGATGATTATCATCTTGATAATATAATAGGTACTAAATTTTAATCAGGTGTAGTTCTGCAGATTTCTGAAATCTCTGTGTAGGCTTTGGTTGACTATGTTAGACTCCTGCTTTCTTTTCACACCTGAATAGTAGGTTGAAAAAGTAGACTGAACAAATGAACACAGAGGACAGTGTGGGAGAAATTAATTCAGCCTTTCACCTTCACCCCACTCCCCC
>VWZE01019352.1:935081-979472 GCA_013396675.1 Eubucco bourcierii
TTTTTAAGAAGTTGTATATAAATTATACAACTTCTGTTCCTGATGGGCTTGGCTTTTAGCAGCAGTAGGTCTATCTTGACTCTGAGACTCTGACTGGTACGGTCCACATTACAGAATCACAGCAACACCCAGGTTGGCAAAGCCCCTCAGGATCACCAACTTCAACCTAGAACCCTACTCTACAAGATTCACCTTAAACCATAGCCCCAAGCACCACATCCAAACCACCCTGAAACACATCCAGGGTGGGTGACTCCACCACCTCCCTGGGCAGCTCATTTCAGTCCCTGACCACTCTCTCCATGAAAAACTTTTTCCTAATGTCCAATCTAAACCTCCTCATTCTGAGCTTGAGGCCATTCCCCTTTGTTCTGCCTCCAATTACTGTTGAGAAGCGCCCGGCAGCAGCCTCTTCACAATGTCCCTTCAGATAAATGTAGTTGTAGACACTGAACACAGGGGAAGCTTCTTGCAGCTTCTCCCTGTTACCCTCCCTGCTGCTGAACCCTTCCCACTCAAACCCAATATAAGCCTCTCAAGCCATGTGCCTTTCACATAGGTTATGTTCAGCTTCCTGGGGCTCATAGCTGGGCACTGTTGGATCAAAGCTTGGCTCATGCCTGCCACCATGATTCTCTAGAAGGGCTGAGCTGTGCAGCTACTAGGGGATGATGCCTGCGGTTGCTGAGTTCCCTTAGCAGGTTGGATCAGATAGAGATTGGACGTGGGTGGGTCTAGCTAGTGAGCTTGAGCTGTAAACATATCTTGACAACCTCTGAGATGTTTCAAATGGAAGCTGTAGATGCTGACATTCTGTCAGGGGTGCTTTCTGAGTGACTGCCTGGTTTCATGCTAGATTAAGTGCCCTGAACAGACTCGATGGGAGAGAGGTGGGCGGGTTTCAGTGCAGAGTTTCAAAGGTTGTAGATAACACTGTACAGATTGCATCAAAGGGAGGATTTCAAACGAGCTTTCTGCATAGGAGGGAAGGCTTCTGTTTGTTCTCTTGGTTTGTGAATCCCAGGGCTGGTAGGGTCCTAAGGTTCGCTGCAGTAACCAGGTGTGGGCATAATTTATTCGAAATACAAGCGAGTTTCATCTGCTGTATTGACTGGATCTCCTCTCTGGATTTCTCTGGGTCACTGTCAGTGTTATTGTTTGGTTTCTGTTATTCTTAACCAAGTGCAGTCAGTCGTGTGGACACACAGCAGGACCTTGGAAGTGGTGACCCGGCTCTGCTCTCTGCCTGTGTAGCAGAAGGTGGGGTGGAACCCAGTGAGAGCCAGGGTGAAGCCCTGGAGCAGAGGAGCTGTTGACAGAAAACAGCTTGAGGTCCCATGGAGCAGAAGAAATGAGAGCGCTGAGCTCGAGTTCTGTCTGTCACCTGGCAGTGTCCACAAATGAGCTTGCAAAGCCCCATGGCCAGCAGTGTTGGCCAACTGACATTGCTGAAAGAATTGCAAAAGAGAGAGAAGGGATTATTGACAAGATGCAGATTGACAAGGGGGGAAAGAGTGATAGGATATCAGATATGCTTTGTTCTGATTCCTTGTCACTCATCTGAATTAGAAAGTTGGAAATGTGGCAGTGACTTGGAAGTTGTCAGAACAGCAAGTTACAAGGAGGGCCTGCTGAGCCACCTGTGCCAGCACTCAGTGCTTCAGCTGTAGCCTTCCTCTACATGCCTTTTTCATTCCCTTCCAGTAGTTCTTCCATCACGCCTATGTTTCCATGGATGATATCAGTGAAGTGTGTGCCTGCTCCACTGGATGAAAGCAAGCAGTAATACAAAATGCACATTTTAACAAGCAACATTCTACATTTCTTTTTATGCTGCAGGTACAGAAGGCTTGGGATTTAGCATTACTTCAAGAGATGTCCCAATTGGTGGCTCTGCTCCCATTTATGTGAAAAACATCCTTCCAAGAGGTGCAGCTATTCAGGATGGGAGACTAAAAGCTGGGGACCGATTAATTGAGGTGAAGAAGTGTCAGATGTTGTTTGTCTGTGTTTTGGCAAGAGCTCATGCTCCAAGGCTCTTACTAGTTTGTGTTATAGGAGTGTCTCTCTTCTTTTTTTGAGGGGGTGGGGGCTCAGGGTTCTTTTTTTCCTTGGTTTTTTTGTGGGCTTTTTTTTTTAGGTAACAGATCAAGGGCTGTGCACTTTCAGTACAGAACTATTTCTAAGAGCTGACCCAGACATACTATGAGAATGAGTTTGCATATCCATCTGTGAGTAGTGTCATAGTCCTGCATTGCTCTTTAAGTCGAAGCAAAGTGATTGTTTCCTAACGAGTGACCTTAAATCAGCATGGAGTGACAGACCAGACATCAGCAGAGATGTTGCCAAACAGGGAAGACAATGCCCTGCAAAGGTTTAGTGGGTTCACTGAAAGGGACTGTGTAAGAGGAGGGTAATGCTACAGAAAAACAAGGCCACTTCCCCCCTCAGGGGAGGATGTCCTCGAGGGAATTACATTTCTCTTAGGTGCACAGCAGACATCTTCCTGCAAATCTAGCTGGAGTGTTATAAGATGTTACCACCCACAGCTCTTCATTACTGTCCCTAAGCCAAATGACACTGGAGGTACAGCTGAGACTGTAACTGCCTCTTGGAGCCCTAACTTCACTTTACTGCAAAATTGGCCAAGTCAGCTTGAATTGCTGCTGTAATTACTGTAATTCCAGGTAACCTAGATGGCTTGGGTGGAAGGGGACTGAGAAGCATTTAAGAGAACAGTTAAAAGCTTTTCAGCTGTGTGAGCTGTGATCTTCCAAGGGGAAGGAAAAAGATGGTTTGCTGACTACTGCTGAGCACTATGCTCATTTGCTTAACACAATTAGCAGCTTTGCCTTATATTTCCAAAATGTTTCTGAACAGGCAAAGCCTGAAAATACCTCTCTTTCTCTGGCTTCTTTCCTCAAGTTAGCTCATAGAGTGGGAAATTCACTTGTATTCCATACCTTTCTGTACTATTATATGTGGTATATGGAGGCCAAGGGGCTGGCCAGCTGAACAAAAGGCAAAATAAAGAGTAGCAGTTCCACATCTTTTTTTTTTTTTTGGTGGTGGTGGTGGAATATTTTTCTACTTTTGATACAATTTATTGTGCAAGACACATTTGGAAGGTCCAAGGCATGTGGAAACAAGACCGGGTTTGGAATCACACATTTTAATTTTGCCAAAGGATTTTTATGCCGAAATTCTTGTGAACAATAATGGTAGGTGGAATTAGTTGGCTTTAGAGTATGCAGTTGGTGCTAAAGAGAGGTGAAATGCAGCTGTCTGTCTTCTTATTTGTGTTCATGTGTAAAGAATGGGTGCCACATTCAGGCTGTTCAGCGGAAGCTAAACTGGGTCAATAAGCAGATTGCTTCAGCAGAGTTTAGTACTCACAGGACTTTTTGGTATGGATTTCTAAAGTTTTTCCTGCTCTGGAGTCAATTTGTAATATTTCCTTTGTCACAGGTAAATGGAGTTGATTTAACAGGCAAAACTCAAGAAGAAGTTGTCTCCTTGTTGCGGAGTACCAAGATGGGAGGGACTGTTGGCCTCCTGATTTTTCGACAGGAAGAAACATTCCATCCAAGGGAACTGGTGCGTAAAATAGAGAGCAGCTAAGAGATTTATTTAGATGAGTATGAGCAAACCATTTCATCTTGTCACCTACTAGTAAATATGCATGGCCAGCACTGAGTATAACAAACAAAAAAAATGACCAATTCTCTTTTGCTTTATAGAACATTTTTCATTTTTTCTTTTTAAATTTTTCTTTTTGATATCTGCTACTGGAGTTAAGTATTTGTCAATAATGTAAAAGTAGAGTTTTATCTTGAGTGAAAATGTTTGTTGTAGAAGAAGCTGTTGGTTGGCTTTGATTTGGATGCATGCAGACAAGTTGATTATTTCACATCTTTCATGGGGACAAACCTATGTTTGAAAGCCTGCCATTTGTCCCACTACGTGCTTACTGCAGTACAAAACTGCCAAAACAGGGTATATAAATACCTTTCTATCAGAAAGTGAAATATATAAGAAACATTAGACTTTTTTTTTTTTTTAATATAAAAGCAATCTCTGTGGAATAGAAACCCTGCAGTTATTAATTTAGCAGGATAATTCAGAAAATGTTGCTGCAGAACTTGCATGAAATGGAAATAAAATGATGCTCATACTATACCTGCTCCACTTGCACAGTGTGTACAGATATTTCCCTGATAATTATTCAAGATAATTTTAGTTATGAAAAGGTAGACTCTGAATGGAGCAGCCTTACTTTGTTCTCTATTCAATTAAACTACTGAAGTTATTTATTCTTTGCATTCTCATAGCTATATATAGCTCTAAAAAAAGAACTTACTGGCTGCATTGTTGTGAGAAGATGGACAAATAGAAGCACTGTGAATAGATTGCTTCGGTTTTTTTCTGTTGCATTTGTGTTATTTTGAATGCAAAGGGAATGAATTTTTGTTTAGCCATTTCAAGACATCGAACATCAGCCTTTTACTTCTCAAATCTACAATTAAAGCTAGGAAGTTGAAGTGGCAGGCAAGGCTTGCAGACACACCACACTTTTAATATCCTTGGAACATAACTTCAGGTACTGAAGTGAAAGTTGTCATAAAATGAAGATAAATGAACAATTTGAAATCATATTATGCCCTATCTTATTACAGAAACTGTGAAAGCAATCTGTGTATAATGTCCTATGATGTAATTTTCACAGTATTGCTGCTGTCTTTCATCAAGGTGAATGAAAATGCTTTTTAACTTTTCTAAATAAACTCAGAAGTAAGAAAATGCCTTAATTTTGTGGGAATTATTTCTGTAGTAAAACGAGAAGTTGCAATGCAGAGTATTTTGTTTTAATAGAATTGTGAAACAGAGATGTGATGCAGTGCAGAGATTTAGTACTTGATGTAGTTTTAAAAATAAGAGCAAATCAGCCCCTTTAAACGAGTTCAGCTTCAGCAGCTTCCCTGCTGCTGCTCAAGCAGTAGTCACTCAGCTAGCACAGGGAAACTACATCTCATCATGGCTGTGCTAGCAGTAGGTGGGCTCTGCACTGTGCAGTCAGGCCAGATCTGAACTGGCAGTAGCAGGTTGGTGATCCTCTGCTGCAAAAGGATTCGTTGTGTTTGCGTTTTGGCATGAGCAAACGTTAGGTGAGCTCTGCTGGCAGCTGTCAGAGAGCAGGAGCAAGGTTGCTGGGGAAGGTGTTGAACCAAAACCCATCATAAGGGCTGTTCTTTCTTCTCTGGTAAGAAATAATCTTAATTAACAAAAGAACACCACAGTCTTTTTGACCAGCACCTCTCACTGTCTTTCACAAAATCTGTGTACCAAAACAAACCCTCAAAATTGGTGTTGGAGAGAGGGAAATGATCTGAAATCGTATCAGTTCGTCTTGTTCAGATGTAAATTTTCTTTGGCCACTTAGGAACAATTTGTCTTTGCATCCTTCCCCTATTTCTGTCACATTTGCATGCTTTAAATATTAACTGAATGGGATGTGTCTCTGAAATTGTATGCATAAAATCATGTTATTTGCTATTACCCATCTCATAAAGGGCAGGGATTGCTATTGCTTGCTGAGCGTTGCTCAGGATCCAAACCATTCTGTATTTGGTAGCATTTACGCAGATAGTAATCCTAAAGTAAGGGGTTTAGATTTCATGGTTTGGGTTGTCTTGTTGACTGACTTTTTAAAAGTTACACATCCTTGGGTTTCCTTACAAATAAAATGAAGATGATAAACATTCCAGGCTAGTTGTGGAGTTTAATGTCTTTGGTGTATGTTGCCGTTACTGTCTGGAGGGGACCTATGGAAATGCCTGCTGCTGTCTAAAACTTACAAGGCTGTTAAGCTGAGCCCGTTTAGGTTAGTGTGGGACCTTTGTAGCTTGTGTGGTCAGGCTAGGGGGAGTGTGTATGATGGACAGCCATCAGCCAGTGCAGCAGATCTCATGGTAAAAGTGAGTAAAATGTGGAAGCAAGGAATGAAATCCAGTTGCTGGAGTTTACTTTTCTAACCAGCGCACTCTCATTACGCTGTGGTTACCAAACATAACCCAACACAACTTGCTGTGGGGGATTTTCTTAGAGCCTGCTGCTGAAAATGTGAACCCACTCAAGGATTGATTTAGATTATTTAGCTTTTGAGGTAATTGCTGAGTGTCAGCAGAGACTGGCTGGCAGTTGGTCTCCTGTAGCTTACAAGCTATTATGCCCATTGGTATGTGTGTCCTTTACACGCTCTCACTAGTTGGCTTCAGTTATTTTTTTTCTTACTGGTTGTTGGCTGCAGTTAAGGCTAACTGCCTGTTTGGGATACTTTTTTCACTGTTTCTGGTTTGTGGGTTTTTTTGGGTGGTTTTGTTTTTTGTTCTTTCTGTGTGCTTAGTCATTTGAATCTCCTGCAACACAACTCAAAGCCTCTACGTTTGTCAGCCCCTCTAACATTTCATTTTGGCCCAGCTGAATAGAAAGCAGCAGCTGGTTAACCCTAAAGTAATTGCTCAGCCAGCTGCAAGGTGGCTGCAGGGTGCTCAAAGGGGCATCCAGTGGATGTGGGCTTGGAAGAGTAACAGTTCCTTACGTGATTCCAGAATTGGTTATGAAATGCAGAAAGGTTTTCCACCGATGTGTGTTTGCCTTATGTGCACTGAGACATAGGCGAGGAGTGCAAGATACAGGAGGGGTCCCACCTGCGGTGCTCGTTTAAGACATTTGCAAGAGTTCATCTAGACTGCCGAGGTAGTTCTAGGAAAACTTCAAAGCAGTAGGGAAAGGCCAAGGGAGATTACCCCTGAACAAGATTGTTCCACCAGCCAGGAACGAGTGCAAGCAGCTGGGATTCTTCCTTAGCCAGGGAAGCACCTCCCTCACTACCAGATCCAGTCAGTAGCACAGGTCTCAGGTCACTGGAAGATTTTTCATTCTCCTCTGATGCAGTGCTTGCTTAGACAAATTCAAACCAGCGGTGTGCCAAGCACCCTTCATTTTTCCATTGCCACTTATGTCAGAATTGGAGCTCTTTGTTATGCCCCTGCTGATAGATAGTGTATGTTGTATGTAGTCCTGTTCTTATTTATTTTTTTTACTTCCTTTAGAATGCAGAACAAAGCCAGTCACAAATTCCAAAGGAAACGGTAAGAGTTTTGTCTTTTCCATACTGGAAGACTCCCAAATGTTTTTACATTGATATGGCACTTCTCCATCAAGGTTTCACAGATCCTCCTTTCACCTTCTATACTGTAGATGGCTCTCTCTAGCTTTACATTTTAAATGCAATTTTTAATGTAATTTCAAATACTGTTTGGAATATTCTGTACAATTCAGTCGTTACATATGTTCAAGTGCTATTTGAAATTACATCTTTTATAGACAGCCAAAGGCATCAAGTTGGAATGCTAAGAGCAGACTGTTAGCTTGGGTTACTTGTTGGAGCTAATTGTTTAAATCATGATTGTATGTTTGAAACCCAAGATACAAACACAGAAATTAGGCTGTTTGGATTTAAGTCGCAGTTGCAGCCCCACAGCAAACCTCTGTTGGTTAGGTGTTTTTAAGAAATGATAGGGAAGTAGTATCAGGTTTAACCCTTTGAAGGCTGCAACTGGTTTGTATGTGATGTTTCAGTGAGGTTGTATACTGAGGTTGCATTCTGTTTATTTACCTCATTTTAGTCAGTGAAGCAGGAGCAGTTTTAATGCACATTATACTAATGTATGTAAGAAGGTTTTTCCAAAATAAAAGGCTTGTTTTATGAAATATCAAGAGAGGATATAACAATATTAAATTACTGTAAATATATACAGTATCTTAGTAGAAAACTAACTTCAGGAAGCCCCATTTAATTAGATACCTATATCAAAATTAAATAATAAATTAGATTATGGAGGACTTAAGAGGATTCGTGCTGGGATTTGAAATTAGTTAGGCTGCTGAAAAACAGAAGCTTGGCTCGATTGTCATCCTTACCAGCAGTGGTAGGATGGTGTCTTGGATAAAAGGGAGGTCAAAACTAGGTAAAGAGATGTGAGAGGCATCTCTGTGAGACAGTCAAAGGTATGTGTTGGTTGATACTGTTAAGGTTTCATAGCAGTTAAAGGCAACTGCTAAAATGGGTTGAATGTAGCAGTACTCACTTTCATCCCTGTGGCTTTTGATGTCCTTCTAGCGCAAAAGTCATTGCAAAATGGTGGGTGTATCGTTGTTTCTGACATGCCTTGCAGTGCCTCTTCAGTACATCACCCAACAGTGTGCATGTTTTCATCTTCATGGTTTCCTACCACGTACTGCTGATGTGTAAGGAGATGAAAGATCAAAGCCCAGGACAGTGTTTCTACCTGTAATTAAATACAATTGAGAGTAATTTGTGGGTGCAGTCTTATCAAAGTGTCCTGGTTTTACGAGTTGAAGTTCTACCCTAAAAACTCATTAAGATTAGCAGATTGCCTACAAGATGCTTATATAAATCAGTAGCACATCTGTTGCAGAGTTAATGTTCTGTGGTGAATTCCATGGCTAAATCCTTTCTCTACCATTTTTGGGACCAAAACTTTGACTTCATCTGCAGGAAGACCGAAGGAAAACAAGGGTGTGATGCAAGATAAAAATTGCTTGCCAACCAGAGGGTTGTGCAAGATGGATAGGGGGGAGAGCAAGTAGCTAGGGGCTTCAGAAGGACCAGCCAGAAAGCCCTAGCCAGCCTTGGATGTGGAAGTGAATTGGGAAACATGTGGAGACAGATTTGGTTAGTTGGGGAATGAAGCTAGGAGATTGGTCAAGACAAAAATGTCTTGGGTTTCCCACCAATTATGGAGTGGGATTTTTTTTGTTTGTTACTTATTTGAAGGCACAAAGCAACAGTGATTTGCCACCTCCTCTTGGGGAGTAAAAACTGGACTAAACATGAAAGGTGTTAGTGGGGATTTATAGCACACAATGCTTCTGCACTTAGCTCCTTCCAGTCTGCTTTGCTTTGGATAAGTGTGATGCTGCAGTCCTACAGAACTCATTTTCCTCAGCTGCACATTAATAATACAGTCACACTTTTTTATTATTATTTTTGAAAGTATTTTTCATTGCTTTCCTTTATTCTCCTTGGTTCTGCCTCAATCCTATTTATTCATCCTCTGTCTACTTTTCAGGTCTTTCAGATTTCTAATCTTGCGATTTCTATTTCTGTGCCTGCTCTGATCTTTGTGCTGGTAGTTGTGAGCTTTTAGTCTCCACGTGTCAAGGACTTGATAGTAAAAAGCAGAGGGGGAAAAAAAAAGAAGCAAACAAAAAAACACAAGAGAAAAAAGCACGATGAAAGCAGGCAAGCTATAGAAATGAGGCAGAGGTGAAAAACAAGTCTGTTTTTAATTTCAAGGCAAAATGGTAGTGGTTTTTTTTTTTTCCCCTTGTTGCTGTGTCATTGTGGGGAAGTAGAAGAAAAATGCACCTTTGAAATTAGAAAAGAGAGAACCCTTGAAAATGGAAGGCCTGAAGTCAAATTTGTATGGAGACCCCAAAATATAAAGCCTAATTAATTGACACATTATTAACACTCAGGAGTTGCGTATGTGCAGCTGTTTCTTTGAAATGGCTTACTCTAATGCTCTAGCACTTGGTGGCTGTAGCTGGAGTCCTCCTTGATGCAGTCAAAAAAAACCTTTCACAGTTTTTTGGTTTTGTTTTCTTAATTTGTGGCCTGAAAGTCCTTGAGGGAATTGTTTCTTTGCTACTCACATGGGAAAGCATTTTGCTGTATATTTTGCACACCGTCACAGAGTACAGATTCTCATCTTTTCATTCTTGAACTGCACGTGAGGAGATTTTGCAGCTTGCTCAGCTGGTAGAATTTAAGCTTTGCTTTCCAGTTATTCGCAAGAACTTCAAATTCCAGTTATCCACAAGAACTGCAAATTGCTGATGCAGCTTCAACTGCTATCCACTGACTGTGCCCTGATGAAAACAGTGCTGTTCACCTCTCCTATGAAAACAGGCTAAAAGAGTTGGAGCTCTTCAGCCTGGACAAGGCTTTGAGACCTTGGAGTAGCCTTCCAGGATCTAAAGGGGGTTACAGGAAGGCTATGGAAGGTCTATTTACAAGGTCTTGTAATGACAGGATGAAGAGGAATGGGTTTAAACTGGCAGAGGGGAGTTTGAAACTGGATGTTGGGAAGAAGTTGTTTGCAGTGAGGGTGGTGAGACACTGGCACAGGTTGCCCAGGGAGGTTGTGGAGCACAGAAGCACAGAATGTGATCTTTGATCCCGCTGGGTGATTCTGTGCTCCACAACCTTGCTGGAGGTGTTCAAGGCCAGGTTGGATGAGGCCTTGAGTGACCTGTTCTAGTGGGAGGTGTCCCTGCTTGGAACTGTATGATCTTTGAGGTCCTTTCCAGCCTAACCCATTCTATGCTTGTATGGTTTTACCTTCCACTTTGCCGATAAATGGAACAGGCACTGCATTCATTCCTGAAGCAAGAAAATCTCCTACATTGTGGTAGAAAGGTTGTCTCCCCCAGCCAGGAGTTGATGCCATTTGTGTAGCTGATCCTGTGGAGCAGATGCACCTATTTCTAAACATGGTGATTACTTGGAAGGCAGGAGATTGACCGTAATAGGAAAACTAGTAATTTATCATTATTACATTTTCTATTTCTAAGCATAATTATCTTAATCTTGTTAGAGAGCATTGAAATGAACTGTTAATTATGCTGTGTAAAACATCTGCCAATTAATTTTTCCTCATACTCTTTGGAAGTCAATAGTGCTTCAGTAACAGTTTTGCTTTGGCAATTGTCATTCACTGTTTGTTTTCTGAATTCAGAAACCAGCAAGTTAACTTTCCTGTAAGCCTGATGCTAGAAAAATAATAATTATCATTCAAGGGTGCATTTTCTAGGGAGCGTTGTCTATTGGTGGCAAAATAATAAAAGAAAAAAGATGTAAAGTTAGGATTCAGCATTTCATTTGCTGACTGTTGCACTCAGCAGCATGGGAAAGCTTCATTTTTCTGTTCTCATTTGTTTTTCTGTCAAATTGCTGTAAGTGAGCAGAATGTTATGAATTTTCCCGAGTGCAGGATGCGCAACAGTGACATAACAAGAGTGGTTGGTGTGTTGGAACAATATATAAATGTTTAGCAGCCCTGCTAGAAATTGCAAATGGGATTGCTTTTATTTTCCTCTGAACTCAAACATCTCATACTCCTGTTATTATCTAAATTTCATTTTGATCACTCTGTTCTTCCCGAATCCAAGGATAATGTCATGGCTAAAGCTATCAGCATTGCTGGGTTCAGCTGCTGAGCTTGCCAGGCTTCTCTGTGTGACTCTGTAAATTAGGCAGCTGTGCTTTTTGGGTGAGGATTCACCACCTGAAGAAATGAGGAGACACCACTGTGCTCCAGGGGCATTTTGTAAGACCCTCTCTGTCTGCTGCTTCAGTCTTTCAGGTCTTGTATGTCCAGTAGGCCAGTGAGAGAAGTTTAATGATTCTGCTAGGGAGCTGTGCCATTAGTGTCTTTGGCATTGTTCTTGAATAATCACAGATTTATAGTCATAGGATGGCTTAGGTTGGAAGGGACCTCAGAGATCTTCTGCTCCAACCTCCCCTGCCATGGGCAGGGACACCTCTCAACTAGACTTGGCTACTCAAACCTTCATCCAGCCTTCAACACTCGCAGGAAGGAGGCTTCTACAATCATAGAATCAGGGTTGGAAGGGACCACAAGGATCATCCAGTTCCAACCTCCTGCCCTGGGCAGGGACACCTCACACTCGATCAGGTTGTCCACAGCCTCATCCAGCCTGGCCTTAAACACCTCCAGGGATGAGGCTTCCACCACCTCCCTGGGCAACCCCTTCCAGGCTCTCACCACCCTCACGCTTAAGAGCTTCTTCCTAACATCCAGTCTGAATCTCCTCATTTTTAACTTTGTTCCATTCCTCCCAGTCACCTGAGAGCCTAAAAAGTCCCTCCCCAGCTTTCTTGTAGACCCCCTTCAGATACTGAAAGGCCACAATCACCTTGATCTCCCTGGGCAGCCTATTCTGGAGTCTCACCACCCTTGTACTTCTTCCCAAGACCCAGTCTAACCCTGCACTCCCTCAGCTTCAAACCATTCCCCTTGCCCTATAACTAGACACCCTTATTAAAAGGGTAGGACAGCAAGTTGTAGCTCAGACTTCTTTGGCAGAGCAGACACCTGCTGTTAGTCTAATCCATTGGTTTTCAGTCTCTAGGCTAACTATCTTGTAGTGCTAACCCCACTTCTTTACAGTGGTCTATTTGTTCCAGAACATACAGTAGGAGCACAAAGTTTTAGTAGGAACAGCAGTTTGGAACAGGGTCTGCTGGCCTAAATAAAGTACTGTCATTATGGCAGCAGCAACAGACTCGTTCCTGTGTCAAGTTTTGAGATGCCAAACCAACAAAATAATTTTTTAGTGGTCTGATCAGTCTATTTGAAACGTAACATCTCAGCTGCTTAAACCTGCTATGACAACCCAGAGCAGAGTGTTAGCATTAGGGAGAATAATGTTAGCATAGACAAGCAACAAACAACCTTCTTACAGAGATAAACAACAAACATGTGGCTGTACTTAAGCATGGGCTTTTTGCAAAGCTTTGATTTTCATCCTAAATAAAAATCTCATGCCACAACTTTTGGGCTTTGGAAAATATTTGTGTTGGGTTTTTTTATTTGGGTTTTTTTTTTTCTTTTTTTTTTTTTCTGAGCTCTTTTTAATGCATCAAAAACTTTTAAAGTGAAAACATTTTTTTGAACATGGAACACATGTTTTGATATTAAATTAGATCCTTAAAATGGACACAACTGGAAATGTAAGTGGCCTGGTTTGCAGTATTTTCATAAGCTGGCATTTCTGCATATAAATGCGTACCAAAGTTAATCCATATATAAGATGCATAAAAAAAATTTCCTTGATGGGATTAAAATTAAAGCAGGCCCACATTTCCCATTAAAAAAAAAATAAATCTGAGAATTCAGATGTGGGTTTTGATATTTAGCAGCTGGTGTTTGATTTGAATGAGAGTGTGGTCTTGCCCAGATGTGACATATTAACTTAGCTAATATGAATAATGAGGCTTGGCGTATACGTGCAAATAAGATTCATTAGTGTTTGTCTAACATATGGGAGATATTAAAATACTTAACCTAGGAAGAGTTAGAAAATGAAAGTGAGCATAAGAATTTCAGTTATGTAGCTGGGCTTAAGCCCCATGTCATTTATGACCAGTTAAGTAGACACTTCAGGCCCTTATAACCTGCAACGCAACACATGACTGCTTGCTTTGTAAAGATAAAAAACCAAAAAGAATTTTAAAAAATAAAAGGGCTTGTTCATATTTCAGGAGGAAACCTGGTTGGAGTGTGTGTGTCACTTACTGGATCAGTAGGCAGCCTTTTCTCTGCTGGAGGTCCAGTTTTAGATCAGATTGAGCTGCTGTAGTTATATTTATCTTTAATGCCTACCCAAGGCAGGATGCATCAGCTCTCAGTTATTCTTCCCGAGGAAAGGCTTCAAGTGAAGTCAGAGAGGTGTGTTACAGGCCACCTACATTGCTGTTTTCAGTACCTCCAGCAGTAATACATCTACATTTTTCTAAGTACAAAACATCAGCCCTCACAAAACACTTGTTGACTAAGAATGCTCTTTTGGTGCCTTAGAGCTGTTCGATTTGTGCGCTCTGCATATGTATGGGTGAAAAGGAGTCACCATCTTTTGGTGCATCTCACTTCAGAAGGTGGCCTGGCATGAGAGCACCCACCTGACTTGGAGAACAAAACAACTGGAGTAATCTCTGATATCAACATTGTCTTTGCACCACAGCTAAGTGAAATCTGCTCTCTCCTGCAGCTATCCTGTGTTTTTAAATTGAGAGCAGTACTTGGAGAAATTTTACTGATTTACCAGTGTAGGAGATGTGATTTCTTAGCATCAGTGGTACTTTGTGAGAAAGAGGGAAAGTAACAAATGCTATATTGAAAGAACATTTAATAAACATCTATAAATATCTGAGGGCTGGGGTCAGGATGGGGGGGCAGGCTCTGCTCACTTGCTCCCTGGGGTAGGACAAGGAACAATGGATGGAAGCTGCAGCACAGGGGGTTCCAGCTCAACACAAGGGGTAACTTCTTTCCTGGAAGGATCCCAGAGCCCTGGCACAGGCTGCCCAGAGAGGTTGTGGAGTCTCCTTCTCTGGAGACTTTCAGGGGATGTGTGGATGTGTTCCTGTGTGCCCTGAGCTAGATTGTCTGGTCCTGCTCTGGCAGGGGGGTTGGACTGGATGATCTCTTTGGGTCCCTTCCAACCCCTGACATCCTATTAACCTGTGAACATTCTTAGGAGTGATTTCTTAAGACTCAAAGTATCCTGGGAAAGGCTGTGGTGTTAGGTTGGAATTCCCCATTATTGGAACCAAATGACAAACCCTGTGCTTTTGCCAGTCCTTTTACAACCTCACAGACCTGGCGAGCTCTCATGTCCATGGGATTTTAAACTTGCCTTTCAAGAACATGAGATTTTCCATCTGGACAAATTCATAAGAGAGAAGAGACATTTGTGAGGCAAAATGTTGATAGATTAACACAATAATAATTAAACAGAGGCTAAGAGGCTTAGGGCACAACAGGATTTGGGAGGCATCTAAGGTGAAGGGTGTAGATGGGGTCATTGGAGGCGTTAGGCAGGGTTTGTGCTGTAGTTACGTAATTTGGCATGTGAATTTCATCACTGTGCTGTATGTAAGGCTGTGTTTGTATCTGCACATGCATATACTTGTGCACACAGCAGCCCTGTGAATGTTTTCATAGGCACAACTGGGCAACAGGTTTTAATTGCTTCTGTGAAGGGAAACAGGAGTGCATTGGATCTTTGCTGACAGTCCCACCATTAACTTTTTTCTCCGTAAAGAATCACAACATAACTTGCAGACAAGTTTCAGTGCCTTAATAGCTGCTGAGAAGATAGCATGTCTAAGCTTGCAAGAGAGTGAACTTTGCTGGAGAGAATGCAGCCAGATTTGTAGCTGCAGCAAGCCACTTGGGAGACTTGTCCCATCTTGATTGAAAATTGCTTCCCTCCGTTAGGTGGGAGGAGGTTTTTCGTTGCTACTGGGTTCTTTTTTTTTTCCACCCATCTCCTGCTGCTTGCTCACTGGCTGAACCCTGATGAAATTTCTATAAAGGGAGAAGTCTCAAGCAAGAAATTCCTTCTTAGGATGTAAAACATAAAAGTGTAAGGGACACTGTTACTAATATGAAGAGATAAACTTGCTGCACTCGGTATCAGGGTTCCTTTTAATGTTGTTTATAAAATTAAATGCTTTTGTGATCAGATCAGAAACCACTGCCACATAGAAAAGAAAAATAATTCCCCCTCTGTTTATCTTGTGGCTTTTAAACATCTCTGTATACACTTGAAGCGTTGCCATACGTTTGCTGTAGTCAGGATGTTTATCTTTAAATTTACAGTATATTTACGTTGCGCTTAAAGAGCGAAAAGCTTATCTCGAGTATCATTTAGCATACATTGATGCCAAGTATGAATTTGAAGAGAAAAAAAAAATTCTCACCTACATTTTTTTTCATCCCCAATAGAATTTTTATTGCACATTACATACTCGAGCAGCTTCATTCACCCAACTGAAGTCATTTCAGATGACCTTTTCCTCAGCCGCCTCTGCCTGAGCAGAATATTGTTCTGCTGTTAATTGTTTTGGACAGAGCATGTGAAAAATCTGAAGGGAGTTGAATTTTTGTTGTTCAGGGTTCACAGTACATGATTTTGCTTGCATGTTTACTGCTGGCCTGTCAAACTATATGAAGGAATAAATTTCTCCCATAGATCAACTAATCATGAAAATGGTGTGGAGATGTTTGATTGGCAGGGTGAGGCTGTTCATTTAGAGTGTATCAAGATCAAATGGAAGTTATTGCAATTAGGGAGTGATTGTGTTCTCAGCTGAATTTCTTAAATGCTGCATTTGAGATCTTTGTGCTGTCTCAAAGATGTATTAGGGAATATCTCTGATTTTTGTTACACCTAGGTACTGAATGTTCAGCACGATTTCAGCACAAATTTTGCTGGGTTTTTTTTTTAGCATAGCTGATATTTAATTGACTGGGGAGAATTGCTCTACAGGTAATGTTTCTCTACTCCAAAAGGCTTCGGGGAACAAAGGATCCAACCAGTCTTAGGTTTTCTTGGTTGGTTGATTTGTTTCTGTTTTTATAACAGTGACTGAAAATAAGGTATTAGGGTGAAACTGTCCCACTTGTTTCTCTGAGAATAGAATCAGAATGGTTTGGGTTGGAAGGGACTTCCCAAAGTAATCTAGTCTGAGCCCCTGCAGTCAGCAGGGACATCCTCCACTAGATCAGGTTGGCCAGAGCCTGACCTTGAATATCTCCAAGGATAGGGCCTGAACTAACCTCCCTAGGCAGCCTGTTCCAGTGTTTCACCAACCTGACGGTAAAGAACCTGTTCCTAACAGTTTCTTCTTTCATTTCAAACCATTGCCCCTAGTCCTATTGCTTCAGGCCTTTGGAAACATTCCCTCTGCAGCCTTCTTGTAGGTGTCCTTCAGGTGCTGGAAGGCCTTTGTGGAACTTTCTAATCTCCAGACTGAACAACCCCAACTCTTTCAGACTCTCCTCATGGGAGAGGTGTTGCAACCCCCTGATTATTTTTTAATACCTCCTTTATAAGGTGATTAGAGGTTCCTGATCACAATATAGTTCTGTTCTGAGGTTTGTATGTATGAAGTTGTATTCAACATATCATATGTGGCGTGGCACAAATGCCACTTGGTACCTTCATATCCATGTCCAGTATTCTTGCATGGCACAAATGCCACTTGGTACCTTCATATCCATGTCCAGTATTCTTGCATGGCACAAATGCCACTTGGTACCTTCATATCCATGTCCAATATTCTTGCATGGCACAAATGCCACTTGGTACCTTCATATCCATGTCCAATATTCTTGCATGGCACAAATGCCACTTGGTACCTTCATATCCATGTCCAATATTCTTGCATGGCACAAATGCCACTTGGTACCTTCATATCCATGTCCAATATTCTTGCATGGCACAAATGCCACTTGGTACCTTCATATCCATGTCCAATATTCTTGCATGGCACAAATGCCACTTGGTACCTTCATATCCATGTCCAATATTCTTGCATGGCACAAATGCCACTTGGTACCTTCATATCCATGTCCAATATTCTTGCATGGCACAAATGCCACTTGGTACCTTCATATCCATGTCCAATATTCTTGCATGGCACAAATGCCACTTGGTACCTTCATATCCATGTCCAATATTCTTGCATGGCACAAATGCCACTTGGTACCTTCATATCCATGTCCAATATTCTTGCATGGCACAAATGCCACTTGGTACCTTCATATCCATGTCCAATATTCTTGCATGGCACAAATGCCACTTGGTACCTTCATATCCATGTCCAATATTCTTGAAAGCCACATTTCTCTCCTGACTAGTCTTACAAAAAACTGTGGAATATCAAAAAGGGATCTCTCTTCACTCCTTAGCATTCTCTTTTTACAATCTACATTCAAGTGTATGGTGCTGATAGATGACATACAGATTGGAGATGGCATAAGGCCACCTCTGAAAGTGTGGACACAGAGGTATGGTGGTGAAACAAACTGGTTTAGTTGGAAAAAGCTTATGGATACCAACCAGATTAAGTCCCTAAAGCAGTTCAGCCTTAGCCCAGTAGTGTAGTGTTTTCCTTTGGGTGGGTTGAGCAATTCTCTCTTGGCTTCAACACTTTATTCCAGCGTTGAGGCTGCTGTTTCTCATCTATTCATGAGCATGATCTGCATACTCATGTAGAGCTGCTAAGGAGTATTCTGCTCTCAGTTTAAGTCTTGTTTCACCTTCACACTCAGGTGTCTGTAGCCTGGTACTGGCTTCTTGCTGTGTTTGGGACTGAAGAGAACAAGCAAGGCAAAACCTCATGTTTAAAACAGTGCAGAAGAGTAGTAGTGTAGAGACCATTAGCCAAGCCCTTGGCAACACTTACCCAGGTGCTCTCTTTGGCATAAAAAATGCACCTGATGGGTGCAGGCTGTGTTGGGAAGCACTTTAGTACTCTGTCCTGGAAGGGAGATCACTGTGCCTGATGTTCTGACAGATTTTTTAGAAGATCATAAAATATTGGGGCAGGGGGAGATTAATTGTAAATTTATGATATCAGTAATAAATTGAAGTGTACTGATCTTATGTACTTGGATTACCCATGCATCCTGCCTTGGCTTCATCTCCCACTTGGCTTGTGAGCTCTTACTCCTACAACTAATTATTAAGGAATATGAAAGTGATCAGTGTTCCAGAAACTGAAATGTGTAACCTGCATCTGTCTCAGATTGTTTTATTCAGCAGCCACCTGACGAAGGATGCATTCAAATGTATGTTTGGAACTGCTGCTTCTGTGATCCAAACAGGAAATTAGTTTGCAGTTTTCCCAAAGTTTGGGAAATGTTTTTTTAGATCCAGCATTTCACTTCATGCGTGCAGGGCACCTTTCCATTGCTGACATCTAGCACAAATCATGCTGTTCCATTGGCCAGGAGATTCATTTGGATGATGGGAGCCACGAGTGAGCCAGTCTAACTATGGCAGCTGGATAAGGGGGTGTTAGTTTTTATGTTTGTTAATTGATGAAACGTTAGGCTTTGTTATAAAAAAAGCAGATGGTTAGAGGTGAGCAAATTGTGCCTAATGCAAGGGAGAGGGCTGATGAGCACATTAAGGTTTGTGCTTTTAACCAAGCTGGAAATGACAGAGCACCTGTTTTCCTTCCCTTGGCTGTTGGGCTTCTCTCTGCAGTCTGCCTGCCTTCCCATCTGACATTTCCACACAGTTTCTAGGTCAGTGGTGACACAGCTAGCATGCTCGTGCCCAAACCGATCATCTCGATGGGCTCTATTCCACATGGCTTTCACATCCAGCTTTGCTATGGTCTGTGTTTGGGTTTCAGAGCAGCCTGTCAGCTTTGCATTTCCTCAGGTCTTGGGAAACAGCAACAGCTCAGCACACGCATCTTAACTTCTCATACCCTGCTCCAAGTAGCTGAGAGTAGGAGAAAAACAGGAGCAGGCTTTGCAAACAGATGAGAGGGATGTGGGAGAAGTCAGTATGAAATCAGTGTCAGTAAGGGTGGTGATGTATTTGCTAAGGTTATGGAAAAGAAATGGTCAGATTAATTCTTCCAGAGAAGAACAGCTGACTCTTGGACATTAGCATGCAGCTTCTGGTGGATGTTCTCCTACTCTTTCTCGTTCGTGTGGGTGAGAAGACAACAGCACAACTGGGTTCATGACAGTCTTTCTGGAGGCTGGACACTAAGCCCACTGCAGAGAACTGCCTGTAAGGCCATGACTTTTTTCTTTGATTGATGAGGTTACAACCAAAAGTGGTTCTAACTGCTTAGTCATAACCAAAAGATGGGCAGAGGCAAGTGGACATGGCCTACCACAAGGGACAGGGCTACTGAGTAGCTCATCTCTTCTGTTCCTCCTTTCAGCAGCAACCAGCATTGTGAGCACTGCTGCTCAGGACCTGCCTGTTTTCTTTCCTGGGTCCTGATGCTGCTGTCACCCTGGGCCCCCATGCTGCTGCCCCCACAAGTGCCACCTCTCTGTGGGGACAGGGGACATTGCAAGGCTTCTACTCCCAGCTCATCACCACACTGTGCTTGGTAGAAGGTGAAGCAAGAGCCCGGTCAGCACTTGCACAGCTTTTGCATTCATGGAAGGGTGTCAGCTAGCAGCTCCTTGCTGGGGACTCTGGCAGACCTGGAGCCGTAATTCCAGCTGTTCACAATCTGGGATTGTCCCAGCTAGGCTAACAAAGAACCAAAGATAGGTGTAGGGGCACAGAGGTGAAGGACAGAGCTGGGAAAGGAAGAAGATTGGCACTGGAGTTGGATGTGATGCTAAAGCTATGATAGCAGAGAGGTGCTGTGGCAGACCGCAGCTGTGTGATTGTCTGTTTTGCCTACCACAGCTAGTTTTAAATGAAATGAGGTGAATAATTCCTGAATTTAATTTTCTTGCACTTAATTTCTCCCCATGACTGTAAAAGTACCATAGATGATGAAATTCAGGAAATTCTGTAGGTTTGCAAGTAGGAAAATATTTCTGATACAGCTCTCTTTTGGCTAATGAAATAGCAGCTTACGTGTGAGCTGGTATTAATGGCACATCCAGCAATGACACACGGTTCAATTATTTTACTAGACAGAGAAGCACTTAGACACAAATGTAAGATATTTCTAAATCTAGGCATCAGCTGGAAGTGATTGAAAAATACACAGTTTGTGCATGTTTCTTCCAGTAATTACTGTGGGAAATATTGTGGCATTGTAGTTAAAAGCAGGTTGGGTTTGTTTTGTTGTTTTTTTTTTTCTTTTCATGCTAATAGCTGTAGAGGAAGAATTGCCCAAGAGAAATGCTGTTCTATAATCCCATGCTAATCTTCCTGACAGAAAGCAGAAGAAGAGGAGCTTGTCCTCACACCTGATGGCACCAGGGAATTCCTGACATTTGAGGTTCCACTGAATGACTCTGGATCAGCTGGGCTCGGCGTGAGCGTCAAAGGTAACCGGTCAAAAGAAAACCATGCCGATCTAGGGATCTTCGTCAAGTCCATCATTAACGGTGGAGCAGCATCCAAGGTAAGAGGGGACATCTGGGTGCTTTGGTCTTCCTCCCTGTTCCACAGTAAGGCTGCTTTTAGAATAGTCACAGATGCAAGAAGAATGAGAGTGCTCTGTAACGAGCTTATCCCAAGTACACCGTCAGAGGTTACATTTAGGTTTCTGTTCAGGTTTCTGTTTGCACATCCCAGACTTGAAACAGACCTTTTAGATTCTTGGGAAGGATATGAGGCGTCTCTGGTGGAGTTCAGGTAGTATTTTCCTTGTGCCAGCAGGTTATGATAATGGCTTGCAATGAAAATCTGTAACTGGAATAGGCATTTCCAGCAGTGGCTGCAGTGGGAGCTGTTATACCAGGGGTCAGTTGGCCATAAACCATTAGGACTAAGCACAGCTGTTTGGACGAGACCTTGAGTGACCTGTTCCAGTGGGAGATGTCCCTACCTATGGCAGGGCGTTGGAACTAGATGATCTTTGAGGTCCCTTCCAACCTTACCATTCTATGATTATTTTTATTCTGGTTTTGGTGGTTGTTGTTGTTTTTCTCCTCCTCTCCCCAGCAGACTAAACTCCTTTTGTGTGTGTTTCATGTAACTAGCTATAATCTTCCCTTTTCCAGGATGGCAGGCTTCGAGTGAACGATCAACTAATAGCAGTAAATGGAGAATCATTACTGGGCAAAACAAACCAAGATGCTATGGAAACATTAAGGAGATCCATGTCCACTGAAGGAAACAAACGGGGAATGATTCAGCTTATTGTGGCGAGGAGAATAAGTAAATGCAACGAGGTAATCTGCTTTTGATACCGGGACTGGGAGCTTTGACTTGTGAAGTGTTTGTGTTTATAGGAGGTGTCATGTTTCCTGTGGGACCTGGAAAATAATATTTGAGAAGCTAAAGAAAGAATTGCAGAATGATCTGAATTCCAGTGTTAGACATGCTAGCCTTATTACTGATCAATAAAGCTTTTCTTTGGAGTATTTTCATCAATGAATAACAGGAAACGCTGAATAAAACTATATTGATTTTGTAATTGGATCCCACTGTTTATGTGATTTTTATTCTTTGGAGGTTTTTTTATGTCAGCCTATTCAGTCTTTCCTTTACAGAGTTGATGTTAACTGATATGCTGCTTTGTCACTTCCAGTCTTTTTAAGAGTAAGAGTAGAACTCTTAGATTTTGTTATTCTACTTGATCTAAACAATTAAAAGTTCCCTGTGAGGATGCTTCACAACTTGATGCAAATAATTCTGTTACTGTGGGGTTTTAAGTATGTTGTGCCTTCATTTCAGGGAAGTGAGAAATGGTGAGTTCAGACTGAGGTGATGATTCCTTTTCTGATTTTATTTGCAACTTCTGCTCCTCCAGTGCAATGTTAATGTGTTGCTGTTTTGAAGCATATTGATAATTCCTGAGATTTTATCTTCTAGATTCATGTAAATAATATTCTATAGTAAGAATACGTGGGCTTGTGATACTGAGGAGAACTGCAGATGCAGTGGAGAACTGAATCAGACTTCAAAATGATTTGGGCAAATTGGAGAATTGCAGTGAATTAACCAGGGTGCAGTTGAATGGCAGGTCAGGGAAGCATCTGTTCTTCAGCTAGCTAAAAGTCATTCTTTCATGCCTCTTAACATTGGTAAGGCCTCGTCGAGAATCTTATTTCTTGGGCATCGTACTTCAAAAGTGATGTTCACAAATTGGTTTGCTACTGCTGATCCTGCCTAGGGGGAAAAGGAATGGTTTATTTTTAAATGCATAAAATTGACCTTAAAAAAAATCCAGCCCATGAAATCACACCTCAGAAAGACACTAGTCTCTCTTAAAGTGTTAAGCTCCTCGTTTGACTGCTTATACGCAGCTTTAGTTCACACACACACATTTGTATATACACAGTGCATGGATGCACAGTTTCTCACTTGATGTTGAAGGAGTTAGGACCTTTTATGTTTGGTAATGCCCTCTTCTAGCCCAAGTTCTGAACTTGGACTCCAGGCTGTCCTTTGGAGACTTTGAAGTCCAGAGAAGGGCCACAAAGATGCTCAGAGGACTGGAGCACCTCTCCTATGAGGACAGGCTGGGAGAGTTGTGGCTCTTCAGCTTGGAGAAGAGAAGGCTTCAAGGAGGCTTTGGAGTAGCCTTTCAGTGTCTGAAGGGACTACAGGAGGGCTGGGGAGGAATTATTGACAAGGTCTTGTAATGACAGGACAAGGGGCAATGGGTTTAAACTGGCAGAGGGGAGATTGAAAGTGGATGTTAGGAGGAAGTTGTTTGCAGTGAGAGTGGTGAGACACTGGCACAGGTTGCCCAGGGAGGTTGTGGAGCACAGAAACACAAAATATGATTGAAGATCACATTTTCTGTTCCTGTGCTCCACAACCTCCCTGGAGGTGTTCAAGACCAGACTGGATGAGGCCTTGAGCAACCTGTTCTAGTGGGAGGTGTCCCTGCCTATGGCAGGGGGTTGGAACCAGATGAGCTTTGAAGTTCTTTCCAACCTGAGCCATTCTGTGGTTCCTTAGTCATACTCACTTTCAGATGCATTTTCTGTCTGTGCACAATTTTCAACTGTTTTTGTGTTGGGTATAATTTCTTCAAGAAGGGTGTAGGAGATGTTCACTTTTATTGGAAGTCTTCTAGATCAAATGTATCCAGTCTGTGTTTGCAAACATGATGGAGCAGTGATGAACCAAAGACATTATTCCTTAAACCTGATAGAAATTTTACTCAAGCTGAGAATAGTTTGCTGGCTATGTCTGCTTGGCATTTAGTGTGGTTTATTTTGCAGAGATCACATGCCAGGAAATATCACAGCTTAGTCTATAGTCTGTGTGCTCCAAGATGAAAGAACTGATCAATCTGATCAACTGATACACTGAAATGTGTCTGCAGAGGCAACAGGGTGGGGAACTGTGACTGTCTTGGACTTGCTTTGCAGTTTTTAATGCACTACTTTAATGCACTACTAAGCTGGTGAGATGAGCCACAGTGATTTGGAGAGGTGATGCTTGGCAATTATTGGTGTAGAGATCATCTTTACTAAATAATCTTTTGAGACCAGTCTTTCTCAGGAACCACTGCTTTCACGACCCAAAGGAAATGTGATGTCAATACTGTTTGCATATTTTAATGTGATGAAAGCACAACTTGCATGGATAGAAAGCTGTTTTCTTGCTGAGCTGGCAGTATTCAAGAAGCCAGTTTTCAGGAAGTCTCGCAGTGCTCAGACTTCAATGAAGTAACTTCAAGTTCAGTAATCATTTTGCATTTCCAAGACCAAACTGAGTTCCTCTGAGATAGGCAACTTGTTTTGCTTTTTTCTTCAATAAAATTGAGGTGTCATTGGATTTTAAGAGAGATAGTACTGTAATTCTTTTTAATATTAATTTCATGATAAGCCCTAAGAACTGTGGGAGAGGGCAGAATTCATGTGACAGCACGGTTCACCAGACTACTATTTCTGTTTCTGTTGTTCAGCTTAGAGAAGACTCCTGGGGGACCTTAGAGCTGCCTTCCAGTACCTGAAGGGATCCTGCAGGAAGGCTAGAGAGGGACTTTTCATAAGAGACAGGACAAGGGGGAATGGTTGGAGGCTGAGGGAGGGAAGGTTTAGATTGGATCTTAGGAAGAAGTTCTTCAGCCAGAGTGTGCTGAGACTCTGGAATAGGCTGCCCAGGGAGGTTGTGGCTGCCTCCTCTCTGGGGGTGTTCAAGGCCAGGTTGGATGAGACCTTGGGCAGCCAAGTCTAGCTGAGAGTTGTCCCTGCCCCTGGCAGGGAGTTTGGAGTGGGCTATCTCTGAGGTCCCTTCCAACCTAAGGCATTCTGTGATGTGATGATACTTAGCCTTGAGTGTTGAACTCTTCAAAACTTTATGAAGTGACCTCTGATAATTCTTTTTCGTGACTTACCCTCATGCAGCTTCAGCAGTGCTCATGTTGTAGACTAAGCCTCCAAGGCAATTACAGTAACAATAGAAGTGTACATAACCACCACCAGAGCATTATCTTGTCCTCAGAGAAGTAGTGAGGAGATAATTTACGTCATATGTGCTTATGTAACTGTAAACTCAGAAGAGACCACAGACTTCCCAGAAGGTAAAAAAACATTTTTGTGCTGTTGTGGTTTTACTGAACTGAAGAACTGCCTGTAGAAAGAATTTTCATTGACTCACTAGGAGATAGAATATAATCCATGCAGGATTTCAAGTGAATTATCTTGTAGTAAATATTGATATAAGCATGGAGTGAGTGGTAGTTAGGAATGAACTCCAAACCAAAACTGTGTATCTGAGTTTTTCTCCTGTTTGCATTATGTCTACACGGAGTACAGAAATACAATTAATTCTGTAAGCTGCACTACTGCAAAACTTGCAAAGCTTTATTTAATATATCAGCTCCTCCAGACAAAATCACACAGTGAGTATTGGATGGATGCTCTTGGATTAGTGTAATGAAAACATGTAGTTTGAGATTTGGATGTATCTGAGGCTCTCCCCACCTCTGCCTTTGAAAAAGCAGAATATGCTGTTCTTACCTGAGTTTTCCAGCTTTCAGCCTTCCCTCTGTGATCAGCGTTCTGTGTTGATTCCTAACATTTGAAGCCTGCAGCGACAGGGTGAGGGGCAGTGGTTTGAAATTGGAGGAGATTTAGGTTGGATGTTAGGAACAAGTTTGTGCATTGTGAAGGTGGTGGAACAGTGAACAGTTTGCCCAGGGAGGTAGTTGAGGTCCCATCCTTGGAGATATTCAAGGTCAGGCTCAACAAGGCTCTGGACAACTGGATCTAGTCCCTGCTGCCTGCAGGGACCTTTGGAAGTCCCTTTGAACCCAAAGCACTGCATGATTCTCTGATTCTCTAAGCACAGAAGGTGCGTTTTGAAAGCTGTGCAGAGCCAAAAATGGGAAGGCTAACACTGGTACTGACTTGATGCTCATATGGTTGGTGTTTAACACCTCACTTTTCCAAATATGTGATCATCAGCTTTTAGATCTTTAACTCAGGGCTGACATTTTAAAAATCACTAAGGAGAAACACTGGAGCTTCTTGCACCATTTTCTGTTAGTGACATTATGGTGATTAACCTGTATGGGCAAACAGCTGCTGGCTGTATGGCCAGGATGCAGAGTGCTGGGGCAGGACTGTCAGGCAGGGCCCTGCAGCTGGCAGCAGTATGTGCTGATTCAAGAAAATAAAGGCAATTGTTCTTTTTGGAGTCCTGCAACCTGGGCAGTTCAGAAGCACAGATTGCTTGTCCACGCTCTCTTGATGTCACAGGCAGGCAGCACTTGTCTGCCATTAAGAGAGAGGGAGCATTACTGTTTTCCTCAAAATGAGAGATTTCAGGGGTTTTTCTTGTCTATCTCCCTTTTTTAACAGAACTCATGCCTTTCCAAACCTGCCTGCAACAAAGGTTTGCAAGTGTTTTGCAGATCCCCAAATTTCTTTCAGCATACCTGTTCACCTTTGTTCCAGTTGCTGAGTTGAAAACAGAGCAATCTGTGAAGCAGAGAAAGTTATGAGTCCAGATCATATAAGGACCCTACCAACTGTTAAAATAAATTGATTAGTAGGCAGATCAGCAAGACAGTTTTTGCAAATGAGTGGTTTCATTATAAACCAAAGGAGACAAGCAGGATTTTTTTGTTTTCCTAGTATGTGTGAAGGCATAAAACATTCAGTATCATTTTTCCCTGCAGGCGTTACCTAGTTACCTTCTTTGAAATTGATACAACAGGTTTGTGGTTCTCTTTTCTCACTAGATTGATTTTGTGATGACCTTCTGGAGTTGATGTAACTGTTGAAAAGGCTTTAGCATCTTCTCCAAACACAAAGATTTCGATGTCCATTCCCTTCTCCAGGTCACTGATAAAGCTAATCAGCCTAAACGGTTCCCAGCCGTGATCCCTGGGGCCACCTACAGCTGGCTTTTCTTCACCCTTTGTGTCCAGTCCTTTAGCTAGATGAAAACTTAGTCCAGTCCCACAAAAACTTAGTTTCTTTAATGTCTTTGATTTGAAACTTTGGTAGAGGCTTTTGGAAAATGCAAAGATATCATCTCTGTTTCCTTGTCTGAGAGCTCACTGAGCCTGGTGGTACCTGTGTGCAACTCCAGCACCCCAGTGAGGCAAGATTTCCCCATGGACATCTGCCTGACCCATGCCCGTCGTGCTCAGCGATCTTACTCCATACCGTAGACACCATTTTATCTGTGAGGAGGTGAGGTGCCCTCTCTGGTTCTGTCTAGGTGCACAAACAACCAGCAGTCCTCTGGCACCACAGCTGTTGGTAGCAGTATGCTGAGTGTGTTGGCCAACAGCTTGCAATTCGTGTTTGAGTTGGTTTAGAGCTTTCACGAGAATGCCATCTGACCTGAGTGGCAGCTTAACTTCTCACATACCCGTTTGGTTTAATGTTCTGGTGTAATTTCTTCTGGCTGAGCTCACTCCTCTCCTTATTTGCTAGAAAGAATGTGGTCAGGTGTGGAAATGTGCCCAATCTGCAGCAGTAAAGTCAGGCAAAGAGATTGTTGAGCTTGGCTACTGCAGTGCCCCTTTCACTTTTGCCATCAAAGAGTATAACTCATTCCCTGTGTACCTTCTTAGGTCTGATGTCCTTGGTGAACATTTTACCTTCAGCCTGAGCATGCTCTGAATGGTGCTGCTTAAATTCTTCCTTCTTCCTTGAGCCATGCTGGTGTTTGGCTTATTTAAATTGTGACATATTCTACCTGAGCTCCTAATACAGGACTTGTTAATGATCTCCTTCTAAGCTTCTGGTGATCTGTTTGGTGTATGATTTTTTCAGTATACTTGGGTAAATTTCTAACAGTGAACATCCCAAGGAACATTTTAACAATCAATTGTCAGGAAGGACTCTCCATAGTTTTCTATTCTGCCCTGCTACATCTCCCCATTTATTTTGACTTTTTTCTCCTTTATCTGTTTTTTGTCCTTGCCAGCTCCACTTTAATGCAGCTTCCTCCACATACCCCATAACCTACCATCTAAACACATTTTGCCAAGCTCTGTCAGTTCCCCCTCCACCATTCTCAAAGCAGCTTATATCTTCTGCTTGCTAATGTTGTCAGAACAAGAACACAGTGTTTCTGACAAACACTGCTAATTTTACATTTGCTGGTGCATGGAAGGCAAATGTGACCCTTTGGCTTTTTTTAACCTACATTATTTTTTTATTCCTCGTAAAGTCTGTCCCTGATGCAGGGTCCCAGCTAGGGTGGTAACAAGGAAAAGCATATTTAATATTGATAGTAGTATTGTAAAAGTACCTCTGTTGGAAAAAGGAATCTGAAGCCACAGTACACAAATAAGAAAGGAAAAAGAAAAACCTGGAGGGTGTTTCTGTGTGACAGAAAAAGCTTCAGTACCTTGGGTGCAGCCTAACATAGCAAATTTGTGCTGGTTTCTTTAGAATCCATGCAGCTTGCATGCCAGTGTTTGGATAATTTACTTTCTGAAAGGAAAAGGGAGTCTGATTATTGTTTTCTTAAAAAAAAAGGAAAAGAAGAAGAAACTGTTTATGCTTTGAATATTTTGGCAACGTTCTTGTGCGTAAACTTTTTTCATATTTATGTGCATAACTTCAGCTAGGATGGATGGTGGTGTTTAAGTGAAAAGGACTGCATTAGTTGTCCTTTTATCATCTAGATAAGCAGCAGCTGGGCTAGTTAGTACAGACAGTGCTTCAACAAACAGCTGGTTCTTATCTGAATGACAAAGGGCCAGGGTAGAGACCTTTTTTTATTTAAAAAGAAAAATACAAAAAAAAAAAATCTTGCTTCTATTTTTATTTCAAGAGAATAGAGAGAAAAAGAGCTACAGGCAATCTGTAGCATGTGAGGGTTTATTGCATTTTTATGAATATGATCATTTATTATAGATCAGTGCTAGGATCCCAGAGAGGGAACTCTCTCTTTACAGCCCAGTGAGAAGGCAGCTCAGGGAGAGCCTACCAGTGTCTATGAATACCTGGTGGAAGGAATAAAGAATGATCCAGACTCTTCTAAGGACTGCCCAGTGCCAGGACAAGAACCAATGGGCACAAAACTGAAATTCAAGGAATTTCTTTAAAAAGTAAGAATGAAATAGTCTTCTGAGAGCATGGTCAGCCACTGGCATAGGTTACCCAGAGCAGTTGTGAGTCTGTCCTTTGAGGTAATCAGAATTCAGGTGGAGAAGGCATTGGGCTACTTGCTCTTGCTGATGTTGCTTTGAGCAAGAGGTTGGACTAGATGATCTCCAGTGCTTCCATTCAACCTCAGCCACTTCAGGACTCTTAACTGTCACACCAAGAAGTGCTCCTGCTAGGGGCAGCTATGGTCAGAAAGTATAGGGGGCAGCTACTCCCTAGCTTGCCCTTCTTGGTGGACCTTTAATGAAGGTCAGGACTTTGTACATCTTTGTTTATATTACCTACTCTTTATCAGTTAATCAAATTAAATTCTACCAATTAGCACTGATTTCAGCTAAGGGAAAGAAGTGAAGTTTGCAATTCAAGCTCTTTGTTAGAAATGCATCAGAGAGAACAAGTCTTTAGTTGAACTGGTCTTGCTTTGGACTGTTGGTCTCTTTGTGTTGCCCAGAGCCCAGTTTCCAAATTCAGTGTATTTTTCCTTCCATAACCTTATTATTAATAATGTAAGGAAAACACTTTTTGTATTTTGGGGTTATTTTGGGTGACAACCAGTTGTGTAATTGTTTTTTTTGTGTGTGGGTTTTTTTAATATATATTTTATAAAATACATTGTATACTTTGTAAAATATTTGTGTGGTTGGCTGCTGATGCCTTTGTTCAAACTCATCTTTGGAGATGCTAATTCAATTTGAAAAAGTTTTCCCCCCTGTGAAAATGCTAAAACACATGATTCACTTTATTAAACGCTGCCATCTAAATACAAGCTCCTGCTAGTTCTTTTATTTCCCATTTACTGCATTAGCAGGGGTGAATTTCTCTCTGATTCAGAGCTTTCTTCTTGTCAGTATCCTCCTGAAAATCTCTGGAGACCTTCCTACAGATGAGTTTGAAAGTTGATGGCTTGTCACATGAAGGAGGGCTGTGCGATATGGCTCACTAAAAGCTGGACACTTGTTACATAAAGTCATCAATATAGCACTGGGAGACGAAATCCCAAAGCACTTTGATATTTTCACACCTTATTTAAAGGCAGTGAAATAAAGGTTAGTTCATCATTTAATGCATTTGTCATGCAAGTTTAGGCTTTCAAGCAGCCTAACGTTGCTGTGCTTTCTTTTCTTGCAGCGTTTCAGAATTTAGCTTTCCTGTTCTTTCTGAATTTGCCTTGGATTCCTTTATAGCAGCAGCTACAAATATTATTTAATTTACTTTTCAGTAAAGCTGTCAGTTGTAATCTGCAATTTAAAAAACTAATAAAACAAATCCTCATTTCACAATTTAAACCTTATTGAGTCTAATTCACTTGCACTGCAAGTTTATTATTCTCCTGCAGCTTGACGTGCCTCCAATTGTAATTGTGTTGACCCTCCGATGCAGTAAATCTCCCCAGTGCTTATCAAACTGGGAGAGATAAGTCTACAATTTGGAACTTCATTAAATATCTCATTTATATTAAACAGATGATGGCTTTGAACAGAAATAATAATTTTTGTGCAGACTTTGTGACCCGATCGTGGTCTCCTTGACTTTGTCATGTGGCATTTCACAAACCTCTACCCCTCCATGTGCCCAGCATTATGCCAGTGCCTGGATGTCAGAAGTTGTTAGTCCATCAGGCTGGCTTCAAAGCCCCTGCTGTGGAGGCTGTAGCTGAGAGCTTTGTAGCCCTTGAAGCAGTTTTAAAAAAAAAATCTTTCATAGCATACATTTCTTTGTCATCTGAGGATTGTGGGTAGAGTGATTAATAGTGGGCAGCTGTTTAAAGAGGAAAATCCAGCCAACAAACATGTTGCTTGTTACTGTAGTTCCTGAAACTCTCAACTGCTCTTGTGTTCATTTAGAGACCAGTCCTTGAAGTCAGAGTTCCCAATGGCTCCACAGAATTTGCAGCATGCTCAGTATCTTGCAGTGTCTGGTGCCCACTGTATGTAACACATATAAAATCTGTGCCATGGGATTTGTGTGAGGACATTGTTCTTGAGATTTAGCTGCACATTTCAACATCAAGAGATGTGTTGGTGATGGCTTTGATGTGTGAGTTCATCTGATTACCCTGCCAAATGCACCTACTTTTTAATGGTTATTTTTTTCAGTGGAGCTGGATTCAGTTCACACTGTTTAGGTGAACTGGTTCGGTGGTCTCAGCGAAGCTCCTTTGGTACCATTGCTGAGTAGCCATCAGGGTGCTAGAGCTCAGCTGAACTGAGGGTGGGTGGTGTGGAGGCTGGCTGATGGTGTGGGGAATCTCTTGTCTCCATGGTGAGCAGCTGGGTGCTGACAAACTGGGTGCCCAAGCTGACTGTTGAGTGCTCAGTGTTCGTTCTCCTCACTCCCAGGGGCTGCATTGGCTAATGGGGTGGCTAAAGCCAGCTTGGCCTCACATGGATGCTGCTTTCCACAACCTCTGGTTCTCTGGGACCCACTGAGGAAAATTCAGCTTTTCCTCTGTCTGCAAACAAGGGTTGAGCAGCTTCTGCAAAGGAAGGCTGTGCTGGGCTCAAGGGAGCCCTTGGCAGAGAGCAGTTAGAGGTGGATTCTCCCCTGCCATGTGGCCAAACAACCCATCTCCAGCATTTTTTCCACCACTTTCTTCCTCTGCTTTGTAACGACCTGGGGAGATCTACCTGCTGTCATGGTAGACAAGGACCTGGCAGCTCCAGGGGTTGAGAGCTGTGATGGCAGAGGGTACCTCAGGTCTTGCCACTTCTGTTTTTTATGGCTCTGTTTGGACACTGCAGCAACACCAGGAATCAGGGAAGCTTGCAGACTGAAGGACACATGTGAGGTCTCTGTACCCTTGCAACCAGAAAAGGCAGAGTGAAGTACTTGAGCAGGAAAAAGACAAAAAAAAAAAAAAAAAAAAAAAAAAAAGAGTTACTGTGAAGTCTGATTTTTATTTTAATTTTTTTTTAAAAAAAAAAATCTTTTTTCCCCTTTCCTTTCCCTCATGACTACAAAACATTTGACTGTTTGCATATTGGTTACTAATATGTGAAGTGGGGTTCTTGGGGGTTTCCATGATGATCACATCTGAAAGCAAATTACACTACTTCAGAAAGCTCCAACAGCCCAATTCCAAGTGGAGCTCCTGACAGGGACCTTGTCCTGACAAGCTGTCAGTATGGGCCTGATGGCCCAGCTGTCTGCCCAGCAGTGTTGAAAAAAGCCAAAACTGTCTGTTTGAGGAATTACCCAACAAAAAGACACCAAATGCATGCAGTCTTGGTTTATTGTTGTTTTGTTTTTTTTTCCCCCCCACCAATTTTCTGCTGAAGGATTTGAGAATTTGAGATGTGACAGGGCACCATGGGAGGTGCAGTGTAAAGTGGCTTAGAAAGTTGATCATTAGGCAGAGCTGTCATTGCAAATTATATCTGTCCAGGGTGAGAAGTTCTAGCTCATTTGGTGTCCAGACAGGCCTAGGCCTTAGGCGAGTTGTGACAGTTCCCCCATGCTGCTAAGTGGACCCTGGGCGCTAATTTCCCTCTCTCTGTGCAGCTGGAGTCACCTGGGAGCCCCTCTGGGCCTGAGCTGCCCATAGAGACTCTGCTGGACGAGCGGGAGCGGAGGATTTCCCACTCCCTCTACGGAGGGATGGAGGGGCTGAACGAGTCGCCCACGAGGAGCACGGCGCTGGGTCGGATAATGGGTGAGTCAGATCAGCTCTGCTGATCAGGGCTGCCTCTCCTTTCCCCTCTCTGTTACATTGCACCATGAGGCAGGAGCCTTCTGCATGGTGAATGTGAGCAAGTCAGGTGGAATTGCAAGGGGAGGTTTTCGTATGCCATGGCAGGTCATAAACCAGGAGCTGTGAGTGTGGTTTGTCGGTGTCTGATGCAGGGCAATGGATTCTTGGTTGCTGTAGCTTCCACCTTGGCTCTCCATCCACATGGAAGGCAGTGACTCATGAGAACTGACCATTCATTTCAACATCTCTTGTCCTCTGTTTCAGTCATACTACAGTATAAAAACAAATCAGGCAAGCTTGCCTCCATTTGTGCTTATTAGGACGTTTCATGAATTTGCTTGAAGTTTTGCTTTGCAGGACATGAATTTTAAACCCTTAGAACTAATTTTAAGTATCCCTTATGTAGATTCTCTGCCATACCACCTGCATGGCCCCAGTGGATAAGGAGGTTGCCAGCAGTTGCTCTGCAGCAATTCAGCCTCCGATGTACACAGCTAGGTAACAAAGACTTGCCTTGCCACAGGAGTGGTTGGATTTACTGACTGGGATGGGATTAGTTTGAAAGGATTTTCAAATTTAAACACAAAAACATGCTTGATGAATATAGCACCTGACAGAAGATTGCTTGCTCGAGTTGTAAGTTTATAATGTGGCCATTAAATCTGGGAGTTTTTTTCAGTCCCACACAGAATATATTAGAAGATGCTGCTATAAACTGAGGAAGGCTGAACTTTGTTTTTAATTGCTTCAGATTGATTTTTCAGCCTTCAAAAATGAAAATCCATCACTCAGGCTTTTTCCAGTCAACAGTTTGCATATATATTTCAGTCTGTTCTCAGGCTGTTGGGCAGTCAGGTTTTTAATATGGTATTTTTGTCCTGAATTATGCAGCAGCACTGAGCTAAAACTTTGTAATCTTTTGTGGTCTTATTGCCTGCATATTTTCTTGCAGTGCCATACAGCAGAGTCATTATTACCTGTGGGGAGACATAGGTAGAGTTGCTCATTTCAGAGTAAGACTCATTTACTAGGCAGTGGAATTCCTGCATTTATAATGAGGAAAAACTCAGAACTTCTCTGTTTTCTTGAGCATGTGATATCTGGTGGTACATGACCCTTCCAAAGTTTTTCTCCTCCCATGAAAATTGGCCTAAAGGTGAGAGTTAGTCTGAACAATCTGACTGTGGAAGACTGGAGGTCCATACCTGCCCATGCTCTTCCTGAGCATGAACCCAAGCCAAAAGGGTTGCTTTGTGCAGTGCTGTTTCCCTCCAGTGTTCTCCCCAGAGCAAAGACTCCTGTGACTTACAGGCTCTCTGAATCACCTGATGTCTTTTCATTTACCCCTCAGTTGATTTAACTATGTGAACTTGTAGTACCCTTGGTACTTGGTGGTGAGGAGATGGGAGTTTGATTTCATGTGTGAAGGAGCAGGTCTTTCTGCTGCTTTTGCTGTTAGATTAAAAATGATGGATTTTGACTTTTCCTCCCTCCTAAATTAGGCTATTCAGAAGTGGCCTCAAGCTGAGACTGGGTAGACTGGTACATTAGATATTAGGAAAAAGCTTTTCATGGAGAGAGTGCTCAGGGACTGGAATGAGCTGCCCAGGGAGGTGGTGAAGCCACTCAGCCTGAATGTGCTTAAGGTTGGTTTGGATGTAGTGCTTGGGGATGTGGTTTAAGGTGAATCTTGTAGAGTAGGGTTCTAGGTTGGACTTGGTCCTGAGGGCCTTTACCAACCTGGGTATTGCTGTGATTCTGTGTGAAAATGTGAGGGTCTGGAAGCTGCCTGCTCTTTTCAGTCATTTAAAGATGGAACAAAACTTTTAAGAGAGTTTGGTTTCTTTTAAATGCATCTAAATGTAATTTTCAGGGAAGGTGTTTAAGACAATTTCTTTACTCTCTCACTCTGTAACTGACAGCAAGAACTGGTTGTCAGAACCTTGCTGTGAGAGTGGGAACCAAATACCAGTTTTAGAATGTGATTTAAATTATGTAAAATAATGTTTGCTTACTCTGTAAAGGCTGCACGAAGCTTTTAATGTTTCTGAAGATTCTTATGTTGATTTGCTTCTCTAGATCATTGCTATTACAGGTTTCCTTAATTCTTTTTCTCACTTAATGATGTTTTACTGAAAATCTCTGATTCAGTATATTTATCAATGACCTGGAGAAGGGAACCTAGGGCAGTGTTGGCTGATGACACCAAACTGGGAGGAGTGGTTGACCCCCCTCAGGCTGTGCTGCCCTTCAGTGAGACCTGGACAGTCTGAAGAGCTGGGTGTGGGGAAATTGAAATGAAATCCAACAAGGACAAGAAAGAACAACCCCATGGACCAGTATGGATTGGGGACTGACCTGTTGGAGAGCAGCATAGGGAAAAAGGGACCTGGGGGTTCTGCTGGACAGAAGGATGCCCCTGAGCCAGCAATGTGCTGTTGTGGCCAAGGAAGCCAATGGTATCCTGGGGTGGATTAGAAGGGGTGTGGTGCATAGGTCCAGAGGAGTTCTCCAGCCTCTGTACTGCACACTGGTGAGGCCACATCTGGAATATTGTACTCAGTTCAGGGCCCCTCAGTTCAAGAAGGACTTCAGGGAATTGCTTGAAAGAGTCCAGCACAGAGCCACAAAGATGCTGCAGGCAGTGGAACATCTCCCTGTGAGGACAGGCTGAGGGAGCTGGGGCTCTGCAGCTTGGAGAGGAGGAACCTGAGGGGTGACCTCATTCCTATTAGTAAAGATGTGCAGGGCAGTGTGGGGAGGACAAAGCTCAGGGGTGCCCAATGATAGGACATGGGGCAATGAGTGCCAGCTGGAGCAGAGCAGGTTTCATGGGAACATAAGGGAAAGCTTTTTCCCTGTGAGGGTGCTGGAGCCCTGGAGCAGGCTGCTGAGAGAAGATGTGGAATCTTCTCTAGAGACATTCAAAACCCACCTGGATGTGTTCCTGTGTGACCTACCTTAGGTGATACTGCTCTGGCAGGGGGCTTGGACTGGATGAGCTTTTGCAGTTCCTTCCAGCCCCTAACATTCTGTGGTTCCATGAGAGGAGGTGCCACTTTCTGTGTTCAGGGAATATTCTTGGGTTTGATGAGGCATTTTTTTTATTCACATAGATTTGATATTCTCCTCTATGAGTCAGATGGCTTTAGGAAACCCTAGTGTTTATGAATTTGTTTTTACTGTGTTCAGGTTGCATGTTGTTAGTACATTTGAAATACCAACTGTGTTATATGATGATTTCCTTGGCTCTGTGATTAAAAATTCAAGTCTCTACTTCTGATGCACTCTTCTTGCACATCAGCCATTGTGCTTCTGACTTTTGCAATAAGCAAATCCATAGCTGCTGTCTATATAAATTATTCTTATTCAACAAGCAGCTTAGTACAAAGTCCTCTTTCATCTCTTTCTTTAAGTTGCTGATTTGTTTTTTCTTTTTTTATGAACAAGGTGAGTTTTGTTGCTAACATTGAATAAACAGAAGTTATTTATCAGTGGGAGCACGGAGTAACAACAGCTTGCACTGCAATGTATTTTTCATCCCCAGAACTTTGTACAGCTTGATAGTTCCCACACAACAGGAACTTCTTTGTCCACATAAACTAATTGCTATCTTAAGGGATAGAATCAGGAGTTAAAAATAAATTCAATTTGGGGTGTAGATTCTGTGTGCCAACAAAATGGAAATAACCCTTTATAAGCAGGATGCAATTCCCTGGCCAGGAATCTCATTCACAATGTGGTGGTCTGACAGATCTGATCACCCTCTTGAAGTCCAAAGCTAAGAGGTAGTGGGGACATTTTTGTCCTTAGGTGTTCCCCAGACTATTATTTCCATCCCTCATCTACTTAGCTTGGAAAAATAAATACTAGTATTAGCATTTGCCAAACCTTGCTATATTGGTAGGGACAAGTATGCTGTTAGTGGAAAATAAAGAAACGGTTTGAAGTGTGGTGTTTGGTCTATTTTTTCTTCTAAGCTGAAAGTCCTGGAGCTCGTGGTGCTTCCTTTTCTTCAAAGACAGGTGGGAACCCTTCTTACCTCACAGTTTGGGGTGATTCTGAGGTTGTGCCTGTTTAGATTGATAACTTGCTGAAATTTGACCCTTATTGTTCTGACACGAGACACAGTGGAAAGGAAGAATGTTTTCTCTTCCTGATTATACCATCCAAAATATTTTAAATTACTACAGGTTGCCTCACTGAACTTGGATTAACATATGCAAAACTGGACTTGAAGTGTGTTCAGGGTCTATTACAGCACTTTTCTAGCCCAAGGGAAAATTACTGTCTTGGGGAGGTTTGTAGACAGCTCGAGCAACGTCTCACATTTGTAGACCAGTCAAATGCACTGATGATTGCCAAGTATGAAGTCTCTTCGATGTTTCATAGAATCATTCAGGTTGCAGTAATCCTTTAATGTTTCCTTGTAATGTTTCTGACAACACTGGCAGAGTTACTCTCTCCAAGGATATTTTCTGTCCACTTCAGCAGAGCTCTCTACAAAAGGATGCTTTGAGTCCACCGCTGAGGCGTGTCTAACCAGGCTAACCATCTGCTGGAGGTGAAGCCCTTCACCTGTTTCTAGTTTCATCTGCAGTGTAAAGTGTGGGCACATCAGATGGGTTTTCTCCTTAATTCCAAAGCAACTATTAAAATGTCAGTCTTCACCCTTGTCAGCTAGAAAGAAGGGTAGTGAAAAGTTAAAACTGTTCTCAAATGACTGTAGCCTCTCAAGTGGGGAGCTCAATCTGCAGAACGCCAGAAGGTTGTACCTTCTCACAATCAATTCTTTGGAGACATTATTAACTACAGAGCTAACAGTCTTGTAGGTATTGTGTTTGGAAAGAAGTACATTACCAGGCTAAACATTCACCTGCCCATCAAAGAAGCTATTGCTGGGCAAAGAGTCAGACCTCAGGCAAACCGAAGTCATTCGTTGCACTTTGACAGCCATGAGGTTGTCACCTGCAGTACCTTTTCCTTCCAGCCTCTGCTTTAACCTTCTTCAGTGATCTGTTTTGAAGCCAGTTTATCCTCCACACACTTTGAAAAGCTGTACCAAAGTTATCATATAGTGCAGTGATGGCACTGTGCCTGGAGCACAACCCTGTGAGGAGAGGCTGAGGGAGCTGACGGTGTGCAGCCTGTAGAAGAAGAGGCTCAGGGCAGACCTCGTTACTGTCTACAACTACCTGAAGGGAGGTCATAGCCAGGTGGGGTTGGGCTCTTCTCCCAGGCACCTAGTAACAGAGCAAGGGGAAACAGCCTCAAGTTGTGCCAGGGGAGGTCTAGTCTGGATGTTAGGAGGAAGTTGTTGCCAGAGAGAGTGATTGGCATTGGAATGGGCTGCCCAGGGAGGTGGAGTCACCGTCCCTGGAGGTGTTGAAGCAAAGCCTGGATGGGGCACTTAGTGCCATGGTCTGGTTGATTGGCTATGGCTGGCTGATAGGTTGGGCTGGATGAGCTTGGAGGTCTCTTCCAACCTGGTTGATTCTGTGAATCTGTGATTCTGAGAAGGACATCAAACTGTTGGAGAGAGTCCAGAGGAAGCCACAGAGATGCTCAGAGAGCTGTAGCAGCTTTGCTATCAGGACAGGCTGAGAGAGTTGGGGCTTTGCAGCCTGGAGAAGAGAAGGCTTCCAGGAGACTTCAGAGTGGCCTTCCAGGATCTGAAGAGGGCTACAGGAGGGCTAGGGAGGGACTGTTTACAAGGTCTTGTAATGACAGGATGAGGAGGAATGGGTTTAAACTGGCAGAGGGGAGATTGAAAGTGGATGTTAGGAAGAAGTTGTTTGCAGTGAGGGTGGTGAGACACTGGCACAGGTTGCCCAGGGAGGTTGTGGAGCACAGAATGTGTTTGGGACCAGGTTGGAGGAGGCCTTGAGCAACCTGTTCTAGTGGGAGGTATCCCTGCCTATGGCAGGGGATTGGAACTGGATGATCTTTGAGGTCCCCTCCAACCTACCCCATTCTATGATTTTAGCTGGCTCTTTCCATAGGAGGTTTTATCTGTTTGAGTTTTAATAATTGCATGTAAAAGTAGCAATGGAAACTGAATCACAGATTCACAGAATGGTAGGGGTTGGAAGCGAGGTCCCAAGTTGATGCAGTCCCACCCCCATGCCCAGGCATGATCACCTAGGGCAGGTCCCACAGGAAGGCATCCAGGCAGATTTTGCAAGTCTCCAGAGGAGGGCACATCATGAAGCACTTTTAGTACTGTGAGAGTGATTGCCCATGGATGTGGTAGAGCAGAAATCTTCAAAAGCCTTTTGGTCAGGGTCCTGGGCAGCTACCTCTAGGTAGCCCTGCTTCAGCTGGGGTGAGGTTGGACCAGGTGAAAGATCCTTTCCAGCTCTGTGATTCTGTGTTCTTCGTGCTGCAGGCTGTGGGTGCAGCTGGTGGCTGTTACTTCTCAGACTTCTGCATAGGAAGGCATGCATAAAGTGAGACATAGTTAATTTTATTATCTGCGGTGTGTCACTCTTATCAGTAGCATTGCATTTTATCAGCTGTGATTACATATTATTCAAGGTACCCTCTGCCATTATTTTAGTGTGTGGGTTTTTTTCTCCTTTGTATTGTTCAGGTAAATATCAGCTGTCTCCAACAGTCAACATGCCCCAAGATGACACTGTCATTATTGAAGATGACAGACTGTCAGTCCTCCCTCCTCATCTCTCTGACCATTCGTCATCCAGTTCCCATGATGATGTTGGGTTTGGCACTGTTGATGCTGGTGGATGGGCAAAATCTGCAATTAATGAGTCAACAGACTGGTAAGAGCATGGTTTAGTGGAAGGACAAAAGAGATGACTGCAGTTATGTCTCTTCCATTAGTTTAATTTTTGGCTACTGCTAGTATTAATCTTGCCTTTTTTTTTTTTTTTTTCCCCCTTTTTTTCCTCCCCCTTTTTTTTTTTCCCCATCACATTTGGGTTTCACTCTTTTGAAAGTGGTAATTGTCCTTGTTTCAGGAAGGAAATCTGTACAGATAATTTGTTAGACTTTCTGCTTCTGCTTGCAGTTTTGTGCTCTGTCAAAGAACATTTGTGGAAATGTTACTAATTGTTATTGAGGCTAAATCAGTACATAGCTGTGTTAATTTGATGAGTTATGGCTAATTTAGCTGCCAACTGAACTAGCTTTTGCAAAAAAAGAAATATGTAAAGTTACCAAAATTAAATGAAATAACTCCAATTTTGCAAAAAAAGAAATATGTAAAGTTACCAAAATTAAATGAAATAACTCCAATTTTGCAAAAAAAGAAANAACTCCAATTGGAAGTTATAATTTATAATCCTCACTGTAAATATTTCTAGTTCTAAAAAACAGATTTTATTTTAATACTCCAGTATCTCTTTAGGAAGAGACTTTCAATGCTTCTGGATACTTGATCTCCCTAACAGAGTGCAGTGATTTAAAAATCTCCTTAGAGGTGAAGGCAGCTCTGTATTTTACCTTAGTGTTAATGAATGTGCAACATGAACTACTTAAAATTTCTTTGTTACACCTGCAGAAATACCTTGCAAATCGATGTGATTTGTGACTGTCCTACAGAGGCATTGCCTTGCAACAGCTCTACACTTAAAAATATGGAAAGTAATAGTTCCACATTTGAAAATATGGAAAGTAACTTCATATGTTTAACCTGTAGCAAAAATAATTTCTCTCAATCTCAAGTTTACTTTAATACATTTTAATGTAAGAATCTGAATGAGAAACGCATTGAGCTCTGTTGTTGACTTGCTTAGGTTCCTGGCAAAGAAATACTTTGTGTTGCTTAGTGCTGTTAATACAGACCTGAGGTTTCATTTGCAAGTCCTGTCATTATCTATAGCAATAGCAAAATAAAATCCCACTCCTGTACACTACCACTTCTTGAAGCTAGATAATTACCACAAATGGTGTGAAGTATATGAGTTTTCTTATTTTTTCTTGTCTCTTGAGCCTGTTATGAATGTGTCAGCAATATCTTAATAAAACAGCAATAGCACCTGCCAGCTGATATGCACCTGTCAGCTTCTTCTTTGCTTTCTAGTAATTTATTTCATCTTGTGTCCAGTAATCAAGTTTCTGGTTTTAAGCACAGTTTTAAGGACTGTATAGAAAGGTAACTTTTTTCATCCTCCTTTAATTTTTTTCCCTTTTTTTTTTTTTAAATGTTTGAACTTATTCTTGGACAAGTCATACCTGTAGCATGGACCCTTGAAAAGTCCACCTGTCTTCTTTTAAAAAGCTTTTAGAGCTGAGAATCTGAGGTATTTAAAGAGAGTAGTACCCAAGGCAGCAAGCACACGATAGCTTATTGCTGAGGGATTTGGTTTTTTTGAAACATCAGCAAAAACATAGAGCATCAAGTAAGAGCCCATCTCAAACCTGCAGATACTTTTTCATTTACTTCTGCAACTTATCTTCCTATTGATAAACTTCTTTAAAACTGAAAGTAAAGAAAAATAAGGGTTAGATATTGGGGAAGTGATCATGTTCAAAAGCTTTAAACGTTTGTATGGGAAAGAGTAAGCATCTTGGGATACAACTGCACTTAAAAGAGTAGATCAGTGGAGCACCTTACTATCTAATGTGTTCTATTTGTAAAAAAAAAAAAAAAGCAAATAGTGGCAGAATTAGGTTGTTGCATTAATTTCCTGCTGCTAATGGGTAAAGGAAGAGTTGTGAACGAAGGTGCATTGTGTGATTTAGCTGGAAGGCACAAAGGGTAAAAGGAAGAATATGGAGGAAGGGTTATCCAAACAAGAATGGCAGCTGTTCTGAATCACAGAAGAAAATGTAAGCTTTTCCAGTCTCACAATATCTCCCTAATCCTTGATGAAAATGTTATGAAAACAAAGGGGCAATAAGACAGGATTAATAAGTGGAATTTTAATAACATTGAGGGTCAGAGGACGGTTACATTCTTTTAAGGATCAGCTGTCATTCCAGAAATCTTATTTGTTAAGTATGCCAGAATATGGTAAATTGTATTTGGCATTGCTTAATGACTTGCACTAAACTCACCTTCTGTGTTTTATTAATGTGGTTGAAAAATATTAAAATGAGGCATTTTTAAGAGCATTAGGCCCTCCTGTGCACTCTCTGGCTTTTCCAGTTTTGGGGGCTTTTGAATACTTTTATGCATTCAAGCTCCTGTGATCTACTCCTTCCTTAATTGCTAAAACATGTTTGTGGGTCACTAATAACAGAAATAAACCAGCACCTGGAAACTGATGACTCTATAGTAGTGTGTACCATAAAAAGGTATGAGATACTGTGAGTGAGGGAGCAAGTAATTTTTGGTGCTCATCAGTGCATTTAGCATACAGGTCATTGTGCAAGCATGGAGTGGCAATCCCCCTAATAAGTATGTGTGGCTGGTAGGTGTGATAAGTGCAGATAAGGAAAGCAGAGGGAAAGCCTCTAAAAGCAGTGTCAGTGGAATCACTGGGACCTGTTCTCCAGAATTCCCAGTTGCTGACACCATGTCCAGATGCCATTGCTCACTCCAGGACCTGTGTGGTGCCTTCTTTGAGTTTCATTTAACTTTGGAGTTCTAGTCTGTTCTTAGTTTTTCAAGTGGCCTGCTATATTTGCATGAAAATTATATTCAGCTTTATTAGAAACTTTATGGATCAAAGCAAGCTCCTGTGGAAAAACAGGAGCATCCAGCCAAACAAAATAGTTTCAGCAAATCCCCCTTATTGAAGGGCATGTCAGAGGATCCATTTTGCTCAGCAAGATGAAACCAGTCATCTTCAACTAACATGAGCTGTGTTAACAGATGTTGCTGGAGAAAATTCTCACTTAGTAAAACCACATATTTCTGGCCTTCAGAGACAGGGCTGACTAGCAGTGAGCCAGAAACTCCTGTGTGGCCTTGGGAGAGTCATTTATGATCTGCCTATGAGAGGTGTTGAAACTCTCTAAGTTCAGTTAAGTCAGAGTATGTTTCCAGCCTTAGGTGGTTCTTACTCAGCTCCATTTTGCAGTACTGTAAATGGCATAAGCATATATTGCTCATGTCTGTTTTATCTTTCTATCATATGGAGATGGTTTTTTCAGTGTTTTGTGGGAGTGAATATGAGTACTAGATAGTTATTTTTGAGTTTGGGCTCTGATTCATCAGAGCTTTTAAAGCATATGCTTCAAAATGTTGCTAAATTGTGCACACATCTCTGGAATAGTTGCAGCAATTAAATGTAAAACATTATGAGCCCGAGCCAGAAACATTAAAGTCAAAAGGCACTTGACATTGACTTATTCACATAAGCTCTGCTCCTGCTTTCACTTCAGTATTATATGCTTGTCACATGCACATGCCTTATTATTTGTAAATCTGCCACTAGCAGACCAAATCTCTTCTGGGCTGCCTGGTAACACAGATTGTGATTCTCATCCTTTATAGTACTTGATGCCTTTGGACACTTCTCTCTACCTCTCTTCATGTTTGTGCCTAATATGCAGGTGTTTATGGAGCAAAGATGCTTCTATGAATTATGGTACATGGTATACAAGACCATGTGCGTGTTAGAGAACATGAAAGTATAAGTTGGTTTCTGCAGAAATTCACTATTTGTCTGTTTCTTACTTGATATGAGATATGTGTCTTAACTCTTAAAGCTGAACATTATTCTTTAGAAACATTTAGTCTATTTAGGGATCTTGGTGACAAAAATATTTAGCTTTTTTTTTTTGTCTTGAAAAACTACAATCAAGAGGGGATTTGAGGATCTTTGTCCTACAGGGCAGAGAAGAGTACTACAAAATACTCTTCCCCCCTCCAGTATTTTATGCTTTTGATTTCTTTTTGTGCCAGCTGATGTAGTAATCTAAGTTCTTTGGGCTCACCTTCAAGCTCTTTTTCAGTACTCTCTCCCAATCTGCAGGAGTCAGAAAAATCATAGAATCATAGAAAGGTTTAGATTGGAAGGAACCTCAAAGATCTACTCCAATCTCCCCACCGTGGGCAGGGACACCTCTCAGCTGGGCTAGGCTGCTCAAGACCTCATCCAACCTGGCTTTGTGAATTTCCTTTCCCAGCATTTATTAGCAATAAGCAATCTTGGATTATAATTTGTTCTTTTATTATTATGTTTAACGTGCCTTGTGGCCATGGTGAGATACTGCAAGCTTAGAGTTTAGCCTGTGCACCACCTTTTACCTGCATTCTTGCAATCAGGATTCTGCCAACGTTTGGCAATATCATCAGCACACTTCTGCTGAAGCATGCTGGAACACTACTCACGGAGGACCTGACTGACTCAACCTGAGGTCAAGCAAAAAAACTTGTAGACAAGACTGAAATTTAGTCCAGTTACTCTGTTTCTGATTTAGTGGTGGAAGTGTTGTAGTGAATGCTTGCTCTGTAGGGAAGCAGTGAGTAAAATCACACTTCTCTGTTATAGCAAGGTTCAAACTAGGAGATGCTGGGGAGCACGAACAGTCAGTTTCACATAGGGAGAGAAATTTAAATGCAAAACCTTCCAGAAAAAGTTTGAAGTTCCTTGGGCTTTAGGCAGGACAGGTCTGGGGTGATGAAAAGCTCAGCCTGAGCCTGCAGTGTGAGTGCAGCCCAGACAGCAACTGTGTGCTGGGCTGCAGCAAGAGCAGTGTGGGCAGCAGGGCAAGGGAGGGGATTGTGCCCCTTTGCTCTGCTCTCCTCAGACCCCACCTGCAGTCCTGTGTACAGTTCTGGAGCCCCCAGCACAGGAAGGACATGGAAGTGTTGCAGCGGGTCCAGAGTAGGCCACGAATATGATCAGAGGGCTGCAGCAGCTCTGCTGTGAGGACAGGCTGAGAGAGTTGGGGCTGTGCAGCCTG